>MU726962.1:80415-93138 GCA_026770625.1 Nicotiana glauca | reverse complement strand
CTTGAGTGTCGCCGGAACCCACGCCGGCGAATACTTTTGCTTCAAAGCCACCCTATGACATCCCTAGAACACCTAACCCAAAATCTAAAGAGTCTTTTCGCTAAAAAGGACTCAAAGGTCTACTTGAGGTTAAAAGTATCAAGAAAATGATATCCAGAGATTCAAAAGGCCTGGAAAATCAAGAAAATGAAGAAAAGAAAAGAACAGAAGAAAGAAAGAGAGAAAAGAAAATAAAGAAGAAAATAAAGTAAAAATCTAAGTATCTGATTCTTTTTTTATTTGATTTACTTTTGCCCGTGTTTGCGTGTCTACGATCTACTTTCTGTGGTTAATTCTTGATAAAATGACATAATCTTAGGCTTTGATTGCTATTCATACTGTTACATTTAGATTTTTTGGGTTTTGGTTGTTAAAAAATTGATTAGTAGCTAAGGTCTTCTGTTAATTGGATTCTGTATCTGTTTAAGTGATCTTCTGAATCTCATTAATTGATTACTTGGTTCTGATTTGGTTATACTTGTTAAATTGACGATTATTTGATTAATTTTGTTAATTAATTAAGATTTTCAACCCTGGTTTTAGAAGTAAATTTTGGATATCTGATTAATTAGGGTTAATGGGTAATATGGGGGTTAAAAGGTGAATAAGACAAGAAGGCAGAGTTAATTAGAGGAATGGCAATAGGTTCGATGTAATAGTTTTAAGGGGATAGGGGTATATTTGGGAATCCAATGTGGTTTATTGGTAAATATTTGAAGGGTGAAGGGTATTTTAGACTGAATAAAAGGGTAAAACAATAATACTCTTAAAGAGGTTGGGTTAAAAGTGTAAACGCTAAGGGTAGGAACCTTCTAGATTGGGGAAAAGGGTAACACGACATAAGTATAGGGGAAAAAGAGACAATTAAATAAAAAGAACAGGGGTTTAGTTAGAATAAATAAGGGACTAAGGGACAATTTTAGCATTTGAAATTCCCTCCCTTTTTCAAATCTATAAATAGGCTACACTAGCCTTCATTGAACAAGGTTTTTGAGTTTGAAAGTTAGAAGCCTTAAGCAAAAATCTGAAACCCTTCTGTTTTTTTGCAACTATAATTCGAGTATTCACTTCATCTCAAAACTAAAAATCCAAAAGTATTGTTGTTTCACTGATCCTACAAGTAGTTTCAACTCTGTTTTTCTTCTATTTGGACTTTGGTGATTGAATTACTATTGGATCGAGGCTGTTTTTTTGGGTTGAAGTGATTATTTGTGGTCTGGTCTTGCTTCTATTGGGTTTTTCTACTAGATTGCCTTCCTTTGGTTTGAATCTGGTTGCTGGACTATTCTGATCACTTTGTGAGCTCTTGTTGATTGTTGATTCCTTACTCTTACCTAGATCTCATCAGTTTCCTTTCCTTTCCAGGTACTATTTCTATCGATTGAAGCTGTAACTGTGATATCGAAGGGAATGAATGAAGTTTAGATGATTATTCCATATTCTGTGATTTCTATATCAAATTAACTATTTATATTCGTTAGGATTAGTTGTGGAAATGTAATAATAAGGACAATAAGGACTGGACTGTTAAATCTAATTGATATTAACTTCAGTTTTTCTAGAAATAGTTCTATGTGGCTAATCGAGAATATAGAACAGTATAACAATAGTTTTATGTTGCAATTTGTTCATAATGTATTGATAATATAGTGATGTTTTATCCAAACACTGAAGTTAGTTTAGTAGTCAGAAATTGTTCCTACAAATGCATACTCAAAAATTTGATAAGCAATATAGATTGGTACAATAAATATTTTGCATTTATTAATTCTGTAACGTGTTAGTTGTTATAAAGATTTATATTGTAAAACAGTAGTTTAAATTCTCGTCTTCTATAAACTAGCTTTTAATAAGTTGATAAATCCGTAGTTAAAACATTTAATTTATGGTTATCAATGAAGTGTCTGAACTTTTGTAAGTTAAAAAACGTATTATACAGATCAGTGTTATAATGTTAGCTTTAAATTGAATTTGTAACGGACAAAATTAGCAAGCATTCAAATAAATGAACTTTTTTTTTTCTGATAGTTGATTGTATAAGTTAGTCTTTTTTTTGAGTCAGTCATTAACAAAAAAGAAAGAACAGCCTTAAGCTCTGCGTTAATTTTGAAATAAATTTATTAACAACAGATTTGAAATTCAATAGATATGTTTCAATAATCCTTGGGCCTGGCTGTATCAATACGTGTTTCAGGATTTGGGCCAAAATTGACTTAATCAGTCATGAACCGTTTGGCCACAATGTTAACATATGGGTTGTGATAAAGCCCAGAAATAACTAAAAGCCTGGGCTTATATGAGCTATTGGCCCCAATTGTAATAATTATTAGGCAATGTATAAACAATTTAGGATATTTCTTTCATGATTAGAGACGAAACACGTAGAAAATTTAATACTTTAGACATGACCTTAAATAAAAAATAAGATAAGCCTCGCCGCATTAAAAACACAATTGCGGGGCCCTCAAATAATTGCTATAAAAAATCTTAGATTTGGAATTACCGTTTAGCAAACTTCACGGACTTTCCCAAAGTTAACAAGACGTAGATACTATAGGCACGATTATAATAATATTACCTTATTAATAAGGATTCACATTTATGTGATCCAAATCCAAGTCTCAACGAAGTCGAATTGTGTTGAAAGCCACGGGCGTACTGGTACGACGTGGCCAAAAATACATTTTTACGACGTTGTAATTCTTTGAATAATAAAGCGGAATACTAAATGCACGTAGAAACGGAACATATGAAATCAAATAAAAATAAAGACAACAGTTTAGTGACCGTGCTAGAACCACGGAATTCGGGAGTGCCTAACACCTTCTCCCGGATTAACAGAATTCCTTATCCGGATTTCTAGTTCGCAGACTGTAACAGAGTCAAAACTTTCCTCGGTTCAGGATTCATCCGATGACTTGGAACACCATTAATCTCCCAAGTGGTGACTCTGAAATTAAATAAATAAATCATGTTCCGACTGTCCTTAAATTGGAAAAACTCCTTCCTTTTGTCATATCCCATTCCGGGGTGTAGTAAATAAGCTCGTAAAAAAGGAGGTGTGAAATTGTGTTTCTTTTTCTCTCTTGTGTTTCCTTTTATTTGCTCCCTCGTATTTCTCTTTTTCTCTTTTTCTTAGGATTACGGTCGAATCTTTTGTAGATTGCCTACGTATCATGGCCCCGTATGAATCAGACCAGGCGTAGTTCTTGCAAATAAATGCAAAAAGTAAGAAAACAAATTTTTGGAATTTTCAATTTTTCATTAATAACAACTGCGATTACAAAAGCTACTAGACTATTTGGTTTTCTTTTCTTGAAAAAAGGAAGTTACAAAAACAGACACAAAAGCAAAAAATACAGACTTGATTAACTAAGAATACATCAAAGCTTCAAATCATGTGGGCCATGGGGCATCATTCGGCATCGCCGCGAGCCTGCGTGCAAGACCCCTTTGCAACTGATCTAAATCATTCATGACCTGGCGAACAAATATCATCACTGAGGCAAAAAACGTGGTATGACCCATCCGCTCACCGGCCTAACACTTCATAACAACATAGTTTGCAATGCTTCGGATCCTTTCCCTGATTCGGCCCTTTTCTTGGAGGAGTCGGCTTATTTGCTGGGTACGAGCGTTTAGCACCTGAGAGTCCTGGAAGTGAAGGTCTTGCAGCAATTTTATTTCCTTTTCCATCTCGGCAATTAACCCATAGCAATGGTCCCTCTCGGCTTGGAATTCTTTGTCCCGTCTAGCTGCCTTTTCTTCCAGGGTATTCATTTTTCTCTTCATGTTGGCAATGGTCCCCTCATAATTTCTCTTTATTTGTTGCACAAATTGGGCTCTTTCTTCAGTCTTCTTGGCCCAATATGCCCGAAGTCTTGCCATGTTTCCCTCGGATTTTTCTAATTCTTCCTGGTAGTCCAAGACTTGTTTTTAACTCTTTAATCAACCTTTCATCAAATAGACTTCTTTCTTGGTTCCTGGAATCTATTTTCATTTGCTGTATTTGGGTTTTGAGTGCTTCATTCTCCTGAGCCAACTTCTTTTTATCACCTTCATCGGCTGTAGCCTGTACACTCTTTTTGAATTGGATATCTCGGACATGTTGCTCCAAATTTCCTGTTCTTGCTCGGTACTCCCTTTCCTTGGCTTGCCAATACCATTGAACCTGGGCCGCATCGGTGAATTGTTGCACGTGTGGCCTTTTAGCAGGTCTCTCGGGGATTTGAAAATTTTTACCAAACCATGTCAAATATTTGGGATCTATCTCGCCTCTAGCTTGGTCTTGTACTATGGTTTTAGGCTCGAGGAACCGGCACTCATTCCATATCTTTCGAATTCTTCCCTCAAGGAATGCAGCTTTCGGGCCTAATTCAATGACTTGCCCATTCAGGTCTTCATCATTATGCACTGTCTGGAATCTTTCAAGTTGTCGCAAAACTCGGTAAGGAGCATATGGCTGTATGCTTCGAATACCCATCAAAAGAATATAAGAGACCTCTGTTGATGTGTAACACCTTCAGTAACAGGAAGCCATCCATAAGCCCATTTAACTTTATCTGCGGTCAAGGATCTTGAGCATGACGACCAGGCCTCAGTACCTTCAGGGAACTCAATACCTATCACCCGGGTCCCGAATTCTACAATACAACTCAACCCGGTTAAACCGTAGTTCATATAGCCTGTGTGATGACAGAGGTGTTCCTGTATCCACAACTGTAAGAGCAAATTGTAACCTTGAAAGAATTTCACACCTTCCCGACATTTGGTCAAAGCTCTGTACATTTCTGCTACAATCAGGGGAACCACTGTGCTAGTAGGTTTTTCATGGCAACATCTAGCATCCCTACCAGGCAGAGGTCTATGTGACCATCTTTTCTCGGACAAACCACCACCCCCAGAAAGGCTACCATGAAGGCTAATCCTCATCGGGCTTCCCATTTGTCTTTATTTCCGGCATGTTTCAAGCCGGTGTTAGGTTCCTCGAAACCTTTTGGGTTACCATATCAGTGATATAGGAAATGCAATGTACAACACCCTTCTGCCAGATGTAGGTCTTGAATATCCCGGCTGATGTTCAACAAATCCAAGAACCTATGAAGGGTTACTGGTCGTGGGGCCAATGGGTATCTACCTCGGAGGTTCCATTTGAGAACCACGTATCCAGCAATCTCTTCTAATGTAGGTGTGAGTTCAAAATCTAAAAACCAGAATACATTATGGGTCGAGTCCCAAAATAGTATTAATGCCTCAATAATATCCTTCCTCGGTTTGATGTTCAATAAATCAACTAGACCACCCAAAATTTTGACCACAGTATCTCTGCTTCCTTTTCCCAGATCATGCCACCACATATGGAGTTTCAAGGGGAACTCACTCAGGATTGAAAAGGTTTCGATGTTACTTGAAGTCATCCTGCACATTTATTTAAAAGGGAATTTTAATGACTTATTTGAAAATTGGCTATTTTTGCAAAAAATAATTATTTAGAAAAACAAGGACTTGGTTTTGCGGATATGACCTTTCAGCACTTGTAGGAGAATGATTTTAAGGTTGTCCCACAAACCGTTTAAAAATGACCCAGGGTGGCTGTTCTTGCAAAAACGGCCTTCTGGCGTCCTTTTGGGGACATTCGACTTATCTTCAACAAGAATGGTCTCACCCGACTTATTTATGACAAAAATTTTGACATTTTTTGGCTATTTTTGCACAAAGGGAGGTTGGACCCGATGAGGGTTACCTACGTATCTCACATCCGGTGAGAATCAAACCAACGTAGTTCGGGCAGATTTGCCAAAATCAAATGTATTTGTGAACAACAATTTTCTTCAAATATTTTTTTCTTTCTCTTTTCACCTTTCAAAAATCCGGCCGCATTTTGGTACTATTTTGGTTTTTTTCATAATAAAAGGTTATCCTCACTGAGTCTTAACACTGCTATAAGTCGGTCAACATGCAAAGTCGAGCAAATAAATGCGCAAGTAGCACGTAAGATGCATCAAGATGGTCTTCCATTTCAGGTCACTTGTCCTAGACGGACCCAACCCCTGTGTTGAGTCCCCTCAGTCAAATGCACATAATGCAAACAAATGTACTACTAGGGATCCGGCATGAGTTTTTGTTCTTCTAGGTTTAAACCCTAGGTTTATTAATCTAGACCTGGCATACTCGAGTGGACAACTCGAGCTGAGGGGGAGGCAGCGTACCGGGGATACAGAAGCTCCACCGGCTTAGCAACTTATCCAACCTCGTTCCAATTTAGGAAAGACTCTAAATAGAAGAGAAGCTACATGAAGTGCACCCTTATCCATGATGTATAAGACTCAGAAAGAGGAAGGGATTCGCGACAATTTATATATACAATTTTAACAAATATCAAAGCGGTAAAACATTTAGCACATATAGCATGGAACATGTAGAAAAATCACATAAAGTCAAATATAACAATTATACTAAGCTCGAATTCTTGAACCCTGAATCAAAATTTTGGGTTCGTTTCCCTAGCAGAGTCACCAGAGCTGTCACACCTTCTTTTTTACACACCTACCCTAGAGGATAGTGTATAAGGGAGTTTTTCTATTTAAAGTGATATTATTCGAAATGCGATTATTTATCTATTTTTTAGAGTCGCCACTTGGGAAAGGATTGACTTTTGGTTTCCCAAGTCACCGGATTAACTTGAATCCCAAATCGAGGAAATTTGTCGACTTCCCATTTGGATTCTGCGAGCCACAAATTCTGAATAAGGAATTCTGTTGAACCGAGGGAAGGTGTTAGGCACCCCCGGATCCCGTGGTTCTAGCACGGTCGCTTAAATTGGCTAAAACCGGATTTTATACATATCTACCTATAGTGCATTTTTTAGAATTATTTACCGCTTTTAATCAAATTTTAAGAAAATGAACGACGTTTAAAAAACGTGTTTTTGGATCACGTCACATGAAATGCACCCGGATCCTTGACACATTCTTATTAATCGTTTTAGAATTTGGATTTGGGTTGCATGAAATGCACACTCGTAGTTAAGAAGGTAAAATTATTAAAAAGCGCGCCTAAAGCGACTAACAGGTTATTATCTTTGCGGAGGGCCGTGAAATTCGCTAAACGGTACGCCCCAAATTTTAAGTATTTTAACGGAAACATTTAATGAGGACCTCGCAATTTATGCATTTTTATTTGGCGAGGCTCATCTCACTTTATTATTTAAAGGCCAACCTAAAACAAACTACAATTTTCTATTAATTTTTTGTCTCTGAAAGGGCCTAATTAATTTACATTTATAAATTCGGGCCTCGAGTTCAAGTCCAAATTCAAACAAAAGGGAGGACCCTCTTAATTTGAATCTGCCACCTAACTCGAAAACACAAATTCATATTGTAAACTAACTCCCATATTCCTAATATAATTTTTAAAGGGTTTTTGACTTCTAGCATTTTGGGCCTTAAATTAGTAGATCAAAATCCAGCGATATAAATGGGCTTCGATTGGACTCAAGCCCAGCACTGCACCTGCAACCCAATTTTATTGACAAGTCCATGATCCGTATGAAACAGAAAGACTGACTAACAAATTCAAGTTTTGGTCTATGATTTTACATTAATTAACTACATGAATTCATTTTATTTAGCATGCTCGTTTACACCAAATCTGCTATGTAATAACAATCTAACATAAGAAACGCTGAATTTGCCTAGAATGTACTGTATTAACCATTTGTGCTACCTTCAGTGACTTAGCATGTTGTATAGTACTTGAATTCCATATTGAAGTTCACAAATAATAGATAACATATTGACTTTCCATTTTTCAAATCTGTTAAACCATGAGTTCATCAATTAAATCCAAGTCTCCAAAATATTCACACCTACTACTCTAATATGAAGGGTAATGCTAGTAATACAAACACACAACTACCTATTAATTGTAAGGCACCAAACTATACCGGAACTAAGCTAACAACATAAAATGCAACAAAACAAAATCGAATCCAGTTTAAACAGTCTTTACAAATACAAAACAATGCTACAATTATACTAGATATTACATCAACCAAGCTATTTACACATATGATGAGCCAAATGAGCATGTATTGAGAAGCAAAACTCATGCACAGTTTGTATTCCATTTTCAATTCAAGTTACATCAAAGTTGGTTCAAGAAGAAGAAGAAGAAATCAGCAGCAGTAGTGAGCAGAGGTTGAACAACAGCCCAAAACGAATTCAGCAGTCCAAGAAAAGTTCAAAATCAAACAAAACCAGGAAATCAACCACCAATAACTCGAATAAACCCAAATGAGCTTGAAATTGAACCTAGAAACTTCTGAAAACCTTCAACAATCAAACCCCGAGCCAGGAAGTACAAATCAACCACTACACTCGAAATTAACCTAAGATTTTTCAGTGTAACAGTATTTTTTCAGTTTCAATTAAAATTTTTTTTTTTTTTTTTGGATTTTTGCAGAAAATTAAGATCTAAAATGAAGGCTTCTACTATAGGAGTTCAGATTTGAACTTCTTTTGATGTTTTAAATTCAAATTTGAGATTCAGATTTTAAGAAGAGGATTTTGAGAGGGAATTATAAGCTGGAAGGGATTTGGAAACTTTCAGAGGTCTCAGCTTTGGGAATTTTCAGAGAGTTCCCAAACCTGTAAATCAAGTCACTAGGGCTACTTTTTATAGGCAAGGAAGGGGCAGGAATGTTCTAGAGGTTTTCACTCATTCCCCCCTCCTCCTCCCCCTTTTTTTTATTTCAGAATTTAGTGATTAGTCCCTGAATTTGTGGCTTGTTGCCCAAGTTACTGCATTAAGAATGCAGAAACTTACACTAAGGCCCCCTTCTAGAAGGACCTAGGATATTCTAGCTTTGTTTTCTACCTGTGGAATACCTATATTACCCTTATTTATATTCTGAAATTGCTTAGCCTTAACATACTGAGCCATTTTAGAGGCCCAAACTACCACTGACCAATCCCCGAAATTACTAACCCTAGTATTAAACTATAACCCCCAGCCCCCTTTACCTTATTTAGTAACTATGGTTAATTACTCAAATGAAAATTCAGCTAAGTCTAGATAGATCCTACAGTTTAACTAATTCATACAATTAAACGAAAAATGGAACTTGAATCTCACTGAATTATTAATTCAAACTAAACTAACTCAATGCAAACGAATTTAATCTACGCCGCATTATCAGTAGCAAACATGAATTTCTAATCGAAACAATCATTAATAGAAAATCAAGGTAAAAAATCATAACAAACTAACAGAAAATCAGGGTAACAAATCATAACAAAATTTAACCCAAAAATGAGCATTAAAATGAAACAAAACAATTAACATGGGGAGGAATTAATCAGATGAGGAGAAAGCTTCTCTATCCTAAAATCCTACCAACGTATAAATCAAACACACAGAAGAAAGAAGACTTACTTATGAGAAGTTAAACCGCATTGGACGATGATTCGAGCACCGGAATGATGTGAACGTGTGTTCTTCGCCAAAGAACAAGCGACCACATTATCCCGAGGCTCGAACTCATCTTTGGATTCAAACTATTGGGGCAAGACTTGAGTAACTCGGACTTTAGGGTTCTGCCACACTGAGGCTTGAGATTCGAGCAGATTTAGAAACATTCGAAGGTTAGAACCAATGGATTCGTGATGAGGGAGGTCTGGGGATTATTAGGTATCAATTTGGGCGAGTTTGGATGAATTAGGGTTTTCTTTTCGATCTAATATTCGATAGGTTTGGTTATGATTCGAGGGAGATGGTTTTGGCGATTGGAAAGAGGATGGGAAGGAGAGCTTGTGGTGAAATTTTGGAGTCATTTGGAGCATCATCGCTGCCACCGGCGAATTTCGGCAGGCGGAGGACCGTGGGATAACGGTGGGCGGCGGTGGAAGACGGTGGTGTTACAGGGGGTAACAGGAAAGTGAGAAATGTTTTTAGGGCTTGAGTTATTTTTGGAGAGTTTTATTTAAAACTCTAGATGAGTTCTGCGCCGTCAGATTATGGGAAATGAAAGGCCACGATTGATTTGCACTGAAACGACGTAGTAGCACCCCCATACTACGTCGTTTTGATAGTCTGAAGGGTGAGGCATCTGGACCGGGTATGGATATGATTTGGGCTTGGGTAAGGGACACGTTTGGATGAGATTGAGCCCAAAATCAAAGGGCTTGATGCCCCTTTTTATTTAATTCAATTCTTTTCTTTTCTTTGATTTTTAATTTGATTTTTGTATTTTATTTCCTGATTTTATTATGTAAAATAAAATACCCGAATTGACTCTAAAATTAACTAATTAAAATTCCAAAATTAACTAATTTCTAATTTTAAAAAGAAAACTTAGAACAAATTCTAAAAAAATTGAAAGTAGAAATGCAAAGAACCATTTCCTGTTATTTATTTTTGCAATATTAAAAGAAGCGTACTATTTTGTATTTTTGGAATTATATTAAGTAAAATGCACGTAAACATGCAAACAAATACAGAATCATGCAATTAATTCCTAAAAATTTAAATAATAAAGAAAAATTCTAATTCTAAGGAATTTGTAGGAGCAGTTTAAGCGTGGCAAAAATCACGTGCTCGCAGCCTCAATTCAACATTACAGATTAGTGGTGCTTTAAAGGAAAAAAGAATAATTCAAGTTTGAGTATATGCATTGTAGAATGGAATAGTTTTAGATGTTTAGACTCTTCTTTGAATCATGAGTAAATCTCAAATGAACTTATATAAAATAATTGCCTGCCACTTCTGTGCATAATATTTTTAGGGATCTGAGGATAAAACTGACTACTATCTAGCTGCTCTGGACCACAGGAAAAACAGTTACTACGTTGTGTACCTCCTTTGTTGTATCACTCGATTCAATCTCGGAGATAGTCAAAATGCTATTGTCTGTTCTAAATGAACGGAATCATTCAATGTCGCAATGGAGACATAACTTGCAGTCACCGGCATTCATCGTGCCACTAGGCATTTGATTAAGGCATTGCATAATGATCAGAACATTTTGTCGCATCTCTTCGATACGGATATAGTAACACCCAATTGTGTTGCCTTTACAGGTCTTTCCGGTTTTCCAAGTAGGTTGTCGTGTAACTTGAGATGGCCGTCTCCTCTCCCCCTTCTAGTGGGGAACCCGCTTCCCCGTCTCCGCTATACTGTGTCCCCGCCCGTGCTCTAGGCACCCCCAACTAGAGATGAAGTTTGAGAACCTACATTATTATTCCGCTTTTATTACCGTGAATATTATTTTAGTAGGGGATTTATTCCCAACAGATAGGCCATTTCCTCCCAATCTATCTTTTGATTCAAGATCTATGACTACAAAGACTTTGGAGATAGATATTGGGTAGTACTTATAACTTAAGAAGGCAATCATAAACAGAACATGGGCAACCTGCTGGTTACTGGTTAAGCTTATTTTCTATCTTCACTAAGAACATAAGATATTAAGATTATAAAAATTTCTAAGAAGCTCATATGAACTCTTAATGCAAAAAGATGTTACGTTTTGGTTGCTATTTATTTGTTTTTCCTCTTTTTCTTATGGATTATACCATTGTATTTTGTTTGCCTAGTAATAACTATTTCAGCAGTGTTATGAAGGATGCAACGTGCCTTGTAAGTTTTAAGGAACATTGCTGGTATTCATATTTATTCTTAATTTTCTCAAGTTTTCTGTCTTGTTATAAAATATAATCTTTGGACAGGCTAAAGAATCTTCCCACCTCCCTCGTCCCGCCCCCTTCCAGAAATGGAAAAGAATTGATTTCATTAATTGAAGAATAGATTGTATAGGGTACAGACTACAGAGTAGCATTTTATGGATTTACATCTTCTTGTAATGCGATTAATGCCAAATTGACACTGTTCTGATGCTTGCACAGGAATTAGTCTACTTCTCCGACATTTTTCCGGTGCCTATGAAATGGAATGTCAAGAGAACTGCATGTTCTCGAGAGGCATGGATCCTTATATATTTATATCCCAATGGTGCTACTCGGTAAACTATGATAGGAGAGTTTTCGATGGAAACTTGCACTTTGATTTGTATATTGCTGTTATGTAAAGACATCACTGTTGCAATTCTAGGAGAAAGGGGACCATTTGAGCAAACTGTCACGACCCTAATTCACCAATCGTGAACACGTCATGACGGCACCTAGTCACAATGACTAGGTAAGCCTAACAGTGCGGAAGTAACAACCAATACGGAAATATTAAGTCAAAAGTTAAATAACTTCAGGAAGTATACAACTTGCCACTTGGCACATACACTTTGATTCTACAAATTCTGAAATAGAAATCCCAAAACCCGGAATCTCACGGGAACCACAGGCTAATAGAAAGTAATACACTACTCTAACTCCAGAATTTCTACACAACCGAAAGAAAGAAAAATCATATACTACAGCTGGAATAAGATAGAGACTCCTAGTCTGCGGACGTGACAGATATACCTCAAAGTCTATGAATATCACTCATGTATCATTGATAGTGTGTCGGACCGTAAGTACCTGGATCTGCACATGAAAAACATGCGCAGAAGAGGCATGAGTACACCACAGCGGTACTCAGTAAGTGCCAAGCCTAACCTCGGTTGGGTAGTGACGAGGAAGGAAAGGGCCCTACTGAGAAAAATATAATAATCCATATGATAATGAGGAG
>MU726962.1:44934-70486 GCA_026770625.1 Nicotiana glauca | reverse complement strand
CCCCCCGAAGTCCCCATATTTCATGTGCTCCCCCTCTCCCCCTCCCCCATACCAAAAAAAATACCCAACGTTTTCAGAATTATATTTTCTTCAAGAATTTAATTATTCTTCTAAATATTCATAAAACCCAAATGAACTAATGTGCTGCTTTACTTTGCTTTTACGCAAAATTAATGTTGAAATTTGTGCTCCAAACTTAAAAGAATTTTTTTTTTGGATGAAAAATAAAGTACTCTTTCTACGACAAGAAAATAAAGTACTTATTTTATTGAAATAAAATAAAATATTTTTTCTACATCATGAAAAAAAAGTACTTTTTACTACATAATTTTATTTTTTGGTAATTAGATTTTGTATTAATCAGCAGTAAATCTTTACATAGCACCATAGTTAGTTATCACAGACACACAATATCTCCTTTGCTATCTTCTCCCAGCTTGTATTCCCTTTCTAAAAAATACTCTGATTTCTCTCTATCCATATATTATGTACCATTTCCGTGTATAACATCCTGAATAATTGTGCTTCTTTGGATCTACCTTTAGCTTTCTTAATCACTTCTTACATATGTTGTTCTTAGTTTGTTCCTGGCAAGCTTTGTTTCTGTGCCCAATTCATCACTTTTCTTGTTACCTCTATTGTGTATGTACACTCCACATATATATGATCTCGAGTTTCCTCTTCTTTCCGGCATAGACTACATCTGTCCTCTCCCTGAATCCCCCATTTCTTTAGCCTGTCAACAGTGAGTAGTCTGTTCTGCATTTGTAACCAAAGAGTGAACTGTGCTTTTGGTCTTGCAGCATTACCAAACATCAGACATTTCCATAAGACTCTAGGCTGGTCATCCAGTAGCTGCAGATATATCTGTTTGATGGTCCTTTTTCCCTACATATTTGCACATTATTATCTTCTATGATCTTCTTTGCTTCAAGTATTTTCCTCACCATCCAGCTTGCCTGCTTTGGTAGTTTAACTTGCTCCATTTATTGCCCTTTTATATAGTATGCATGTATCCATTTTATCCACATTTCTGTGCCACATTCCAGTATAGCTTACTAATGGCAGCTTTATTCCACAATCTCATATTTATGATATTTCATCCACCACTGCCTTTTAGACAACATACTCTTTCCCAACTGATCAAGGCTTTCTTTGTTATGACATTATTACCAGTCCATAGGTAACTTCGATAGAAGCATTCCACTGCTTTCATTACTTTAATTGGTAATATGAACACTTGAGCCCAGTACGATTGAACTCCAAATAAGGCACTGCTAATCAACTGGCTTCTTCCTACATATGACAATTTTCTTGTTATTCATGAAGTGGTTCTTGCCACTATTTTGTCAATGATTGGTTTCCACTGTATCATTGCCAGTTTTCTAGTTGAAAGTGGTACTCCCAAATATTTAAAAGGTAGTTCTCGCCTTGTAAATCTTGATTCCTGCAGTATCTGCTCTTGTTCTTGTTGTCCAATTCCTCCAAAGTAAATTGAATTTTTCCCTTTATTTTCTTGCAATCATGAAGCTTTTTGAGAATTTATTGAAGCTCTTCATTATAGCTTTTATTGATTCAGCTTATCCTTTGGAAAAATATAAAAAGATCATCTGCAAAACATAAATGAGTTAGTGATAATCTGGCACATCTGGGATGGTATTTGTATTGCTTGCTTTCTGTCATGTACTTTAGTGTTCTGCTCAGGTACTCCATTGCTATTGCAAACAAGAATGGAGACATAGGATCCCCTTGTCTCAAACCCTTCTTGGCATTAAAAGGTTCCGTTGGTTCTCCATTTACTATGATTGTGTAGTTAACTATTTTAACACACTCCATCACCCACGCCATGTATCTTTCTAGGAATCCCATCAACCTCATAACATGCTCTAAGTAGCTCCATTCAACTGAGTCATAGGCCTTTTGTAAGTCAATCTTGATCATGAATCTTGGTGTTATGTGCTTCCTTGTGTAACCTTTAACTAATTCATGAGCCAGAATAATGTTGTCTCTTATTTCCTCCTGGTACAAATCCAGTTTGTGCTTCACAAATAATCCTTCCTAGTATCTTCTGCATTCTAGCTGCCAATATCTTTGATATCAGCTTGTATAGCATTTTGCAACATGCTATTGGTCTATATTCTTTAATTGTTACTAGATTTTCTATCTTTGGTATTAAAGTTATGGTTGTACAATTTGCAGCTCTATACAATCGTCCTGTACTAAAGAACTCTTGCACTACTTTAGTCACCTCATCACTTATAATGTGTCATGCTCTCTTAAAAACACTGCATTATAGTCATCTATCCCTGGTGCCTTATCATCTCATATTCCTTTTAGCCCTTCATACACTTCCTGTCTAGTTACTTCTGTGTTTAGCATCATTCCTTGCTCCTTATTCAATATAGGCCCCTTCTTTATTACTTCTCTATTAACAGATGTTAGATTCACAGTTGATGTGCCCATAAGGCCTTTATAGAATCTCAAAATTTCTTCTTGAATCCCCTTATGTTTGTTTATCTTGTTACCATCTAATCCCATTAGTTCTTTATTTGTTTCTCGTGCTTTCTTTCTTTCATTATTGCTGAGAAGTATTTGGTATTTGCATCCCTAGTTTTATCCATTTATCCCTAGATTTCTACTTCATAATGCTTTCTTCTATCATTAACCACTTCTCTAATTTTTGCAGTTCATCCCTCTCTTGAGCTTGCAATACATCATCAGACTTTTGCTGCATTTGACTTTGTATTTTCTTTATTTCTTCCCTTGCATCTTCCATTTTTTGCTCAGCATTCCTAAATTCTTTGTTATTCAGTGTATTCAATGTAGTTCTTAGCCTTTTCAACTTTCTCCATATTCCTCTCATTAGCCAAAGATCTTGATGTCATACCTCTTTTTGGCGCTAACCCCGCGAAGGGCGTGGTAAAGGGAGTTTTTTCAATTAAAGGACAATCGAAAGGAGATTCGTTTATTAAGAGATTCAGAGTCGCCACTTGGCAGATTTATGGTGTCCCAAGTCACCGGTTGAATCCCGAATCAAGGAAAGGTTTGACTCTATTTAACAGTCCGCGAACCAGAAATCCGGATAAGGAATTTCGTTAACCCGGGAGAAGGTGTTAGGCATTCCCGAGTTCCGTAGTTCTAGCACGATCGCTTAACTGTCGTATTTGGCTTATTTATCTGATTTTAACAATTATGAACTTATGTGCAAATTTTAACTCTTTACCACTTTTATTATTATTATTATTATTATTTTAACAAAGTATTGCAACATTGTGAAAACGTATCTCGAACCACGTCACATCAATGTACCCATGGTCATCGACACATTTCGACTCCGTTGAGATTTGGATTTGGGTCACATAAATGTGCACCCAAGTTTAAGAAAGTGAATTATTAAAGGCACGCCTAAAGCGACCAACATATCATTATTTTAGGTAAGGCCGTGAAATTTTGCTAAACGGCGCATCCCGAAATCTAAGTAATTTTACAAAAACATATAGAGGGCCCCGCGGCTTATGTATTTTTGTTTGTCAAGGCTCGTCTCATTCATTCTTTTTAAAAAATTACAACGTCATGGAAATGCATCTCGAACCACGTCACAATCAATGTACCCGTGATTATCGACACATTTCGACTTCGTTGACATTTGGATTTGTGTCACATAAATTTGCACCCGAGTTTAAGAAGATAAGGTTATTTAAGGTACGCGCCTAAAGAGACTAACGCGTTGTTATTTTTGGGGAAGGCCGTGAAATTCGCTAAGCGACCGATCTCGAAGTCTAAGTATTTTAATATATACATTCATGAGGGCCTCACGGTTTGTACCTTTTATCTGGCGAGGCTCGTCCCATTTATTTTAAAAGGATAATCCTAAGGTGACTACATTTTCTATTTTTTGTTTGTCTCTAAAAATGAAGAAAAAAGTCCTAACTGATTTACATGCTTGACGAGTTTGGGCCTCTTATTAGTTATTAGGTTATAATAGATGCGAACGACAAATGGCACCCGAAATTGTTAAATGGCAGATTGTTTCGTGTCTTATCCTGCAAGCGAACTACTAAAGCTGAAATTATAACATGCATATGAGATTGACAAAATATTAAAAACGAACTAACCATTCTCCAAATTGATTTAAACTTAACATTTCTGAAATTGATTTAAACTTAACATTTCTGAAATTGATTTAAACTAACATTTCTAGATGATTGAGACTCATGGAACTAATGGCTAGGAAATGTTATCAACATGGATTCAAACATTGGCCTATATATTGCCTAATGGAATTAAACGTCGGCCTATTTAAATCTACCTTGAATACAAAAGAAAACTAGAGATGAAATATAAGCAACTATTTCATTAACTACTTGTTCATTCTACGAATTAATTAACTAACTATATTGCATGTACAACTGACGACTACAGATTGCGATTTTAAACAAATAAAATTTCAGTTAGGCATAAAAAACTACACCATGCATTCTTATTGAGACATGAAATTAGATTTTACAAATACTTATCACATATCTATTAAACTACAGATACATCACTTAATTCATCAATCACCCTAGCATTTCATTTCACTTTTACATCTCACATCCACATCAGTGTTGATTCGAAAGTGTACCTGATATTGGAAAAAGAAGAAGAAACATGATTGATCTGCACAACAGTAGTATACAACAACAACAACCAGCAACAGATAGAGAACCCAGCAGAATAAATCCCAGGAAAACAAGTAGGAATTTCAAAGATACCAAACAGTAGTCACAGGCAAGAAGCAGAAAGACCCAGAAATGCAATAGAACAATAGGTTTCTAAACTTCAAACACTCAAAGAAAGAAACTTGGAACTTGAATGAAACAGTAGCAAACCAGTACTGATTTTCAATCGCAAAAGAGACCACGCTTTTTCAGTTTTTAACTCTCAAACACTCTCTTAAAATGATATTTGTAAACTGACCAAAATGAGTCCTTCAAACTAATTTTTCGGATTAAAAAGCAGACCCCTATTCTGTCCAAGTTAAACTCTATTTATGTTGCTCAAAACAACCTTCCAGCTCTTAAAATCATTATTCAAATCATTTCTACCCTTGATATTCCCTTACAGCCCCACTACTATGTGTCTTTTGCCATTTTTAATTTGTTTGTCCGACACTACCATTTGTCTAATTCATTTTTTATTCAAAGTTATGGGTAAGTTTACTTATTTTAACACCATTATGTCTTGTTCCCCATTAACCCTTGCCTCTTCTTATTTTAATTCAAAGCATGGGTAACACATTCCCATACCACCATGTCTTATTCCCCACTTTTTATTAAACAAGTGCCTTATTACCCACTACCATGTGTCTTGTTCCCCACTTTTATTAAACAATTCCTTATTTTAATATTATTATTGTTTAGTGGACCGAGCACTTAAATTAAATAATTCCACAAGGTATAAATTCCCGTATTACCCCTGAAACTACTAAAATTACTGTTCTACCCCCGTCCCTTCAATCTGTACCAAAATTAACAATTGACCAAAACTGATTCCTAATTAAACACCAAATCACTACAGCTATAACCAAATCCTAATTAAATTCAATAATATTTCATGAACTCAGATTGAATCACACAACATCATATCAAATGGAATAAGCTAACCATATTGGGAACCAATCCTGGTTAACTTAGACACTAATGAATGAGCAAGAATCCAATAGTATGATGAATCAACAAAGTGAACTTTTATGAAATAGTATGAATCACAATTTACTTAATCGAAATGCAAACTGACTTCATATAAAGAACAACAAAGAGAAAGAAAACAAACAATACACAAAATGAAACCATTTGAACCAAAAATACCAAATCATCACATGAATACCTGAATTTATCTAGTCCAAAACACAAACATCAATTAATACGAACTCATGAAATCTAGCAATTCTAATTATCAGTTTTCCAATTATCAAATACCTAGAAATAGATAACATCATGTCTAACACCACAAAAATCAAGCAACAAGTTAAAAATGAGGAATAGGTAAAAACCTGAATTGCTTTCCAATTAAACCGAAATGAAGCAAACCTTAAACGACTTTAAACGAAATCAACAACCTCGAACCAGAATCTCGGACGAAGACTTCAACTTCGATGTAAACAAAAAAATATGTCCAGCCAGCGATCGTTTTAAACAAATGACGAGCAACAAACAACTGAAGACGTCGACGTTGGGTGGTTGACGATGAACAACTGGTTGTTTTGGAACTGGTTCATGGCTGGAAATGGGGTCTGGGCAGCGACGGGATGAAGGTGGTAGCGAGGGTGGTTCGCGATGGGTATGGCTGCTGTTGGTGATTTTGGTCAACTGTTGTAGCGGCTGTTCAGGCGTGGTCGTGAAGGTGATGTTGGACATCGAAGCAGAAGCTGGTGACGACGAGCTGGAGGTGGTGGTCGTTCATGGCTGGACGTTAGGATGATGGTGGTCGTGGGTTTCGTTTGGGTGAGTTGACGGGCTGGTTATGGAGATAAAGTGTTCGCTGGTAGTTGTAGGCGTTGTTGGGGTGGTCGACGTTGGTGATATTTGCTGGTTCATTTGGGTGATGAAGACGGAAGGGGGCAGCCATGGCTGGAGGGGTTTGGAGCTTGGTGGTTTAGGGTATTGTTTGGAGAAGAAGAGAAGAGGGGGGTGGGTGATTAGGTTTAGGGTTTTTTTAGGTAGTGAAAAAATGAAAAATGAGGGGGGTTATTTGGGTTATGGGGCAGACCGGGTCGGGTTGACCCGGTGGGTTATGGGTTGGGTTTGTGATATATTTGGGCCTAGTTTGTTTGATTTGGAATAAGAGGCCCCATCTGATTTTCTTACCATTTTTGTTCTTTTCATCATTTTAATTCCTAATTAATAAAACTAAAATGCTAAGATTAAATTATAAAACCGAGGTTATGTTAAAATACTAATTAACTCCTAATAATAATTATCACACATAATTAAATATCAATTGAAAATAAAATCACACAATTGGACATTAAATGCTAAAAATGCAAAAATATATATTTTTGTGATTTTCCCATTTTTGTAAAGCAAACTTAATTACTCTTAATTATAGGATTAAATCCTAAATGCAAATGCGACATATTTTGTATTTTATATTAATTTAAACAAACAAACACGCACAGACAAATACAAACAATAAAAGAAAAATAACACGAAATCCACAAAAATCACACACAATTTTATTTTGGATTTTTGGGAGTAATTCTCATATAGGGCAAAAATCGCGTGCTTACACGAAGAGTTTTCGTGCAAAGATAAAGTGAGCGAGCGAATTTTTGCCCGTTTGAGTACTCCATGTGAAGCATTTTTTGAAAAGATTCGATCGAACCTTTGCTTCAAAAGGTCTCCTACATATCCCTGGCTAAAAGGGAATCAGGTCAATATAGTTTGGGAAATTTTGGTAGTTCGGACTACCGTGGGACTATGATTTGCTGTTACCGTTGTTGTTGTTGCGGCTACTGCTTGCCGACCTCCTTATTACACCGTGGTAACAGAAAATAAGAAGCTAGACTAAACTAGTCTATGAATTACAAAATCTTATCTAGATCTTCAGGCTGGCTCTTGCCGCCTTGCTTTCTTGTTGACTTGCTTCCTCTGATGTTTCTTCATTTCCGCATCACTCGTCGGCCTCTCTTGATTGTCGAACTTGTACTTGTTTATTTCCTTCTTGTGGCCTTCGCATTATTTTTCTTCGAAGCATGAACTGACCATCACTGCCTTCCTTTTGATTTCTGAATTTGGATTTACGCTGGGGATATTTGTTGTAACCTTTCGCTCTCCTGGCGGGCTACTGACTTCCACACTTGAAATGTAAAGACTGGAATGTATTCCCTTGTTTTCCAGGTGGGCGCCTGATTGCAGAACTTGAATTGAATTCCCTTGTTCTCTAGGTGGGCGCCTGATTGCTGAAACTTGAAATGTATCCCCTTGTTCTCCAGGTGGGCTCTTGACTGCTGAACTATAATTTAAAACTTTAATTAAAACTTAAAACAACGTCTTTCTGTTCTTCAGGGGGGGGGGCTCCTGATCTCAATTATAATTTAAAAAACTTCAAAACTTAAAACAACGACATTCTATTCTTCGGGGGGGCTCCTGACTTCGACAATAATTTAAAAACTTCAGTTAACACTTAAAACAACGTCTTTCTATTCTTCAGGGGGGCTCCTGATCTCAATTATAATTTAAAAACTTCAATTAAAACTTAAAAGATAATGCCTTTCTGTTCTTCAGGGGGGCACCTGACCTCAACTGTAATTTAAAATTTCAATTAACACTTAAAACAANGGGGGGGGGGGGGGGCTCCTAACTTTAACAATAATTTAAAACTTAAAACAACGCCATTTTGTTCTTCAGGGGGAGGGGGCTCCTGACTTCAAGAATAATTTAAAAACTTCAACTAAAACTTAAAACAACGCCATTCTGTTTTTTAGGGGGGGCTCCTGACTTTACCAATAATTTAAAAAGGTAACGCCTTCGTTCTATGGGCGGGCTCCCGACTTCAACAATAATTTAAAAAGGTAACGCCTCCGTTCTACGGGCGGGCTCCCGACGTCATCAACTTACCTTGTCTGCATCCTACTATTGTTGTCCTTTCTTTGCCTTGTAAACCATTTCCTTCTACTAGAAGTACCTTCAGAACCGCTTCCTTCAACAACAAAACTTGTGTTGCCTTCCCTAGAAACTGCTGGGGAATTATTTACTTACCTGCTGGGGTTAATATTGTTGGGGAATCTCCTTTCTTCCCCTTCTTCTTCTTTTTCTTTTCTTATTCTATTTTGTTTTTCAAAACTACTTTCTTTTATTTTTATTTTCTCTCAACACTGCTTGGGGATAAAAAAGTTATCAGTTGGGGCTAACACTGCTGGGGGGATTTTATTCCTTCAAAATCGGTGCTTCATTCTTCTGGAAGTTGCTGGGGATGGCACTGGACTTTTGCTTTTTCTGAACACAAGTTTCTCCCTTTTGTTCTGTCTGTTGGGGGTACAACTCCTTTCATTAAAATTTGTTATTTTCTCTCTTTCAGCACCGCTGGGGATAATACTGGTTCAAAGACCACTTCCCTTAAAACTGGTGTTATCTTTTTTTCTTCCCCAAGTGGATACTTGACTTCCAAAAAAAATTTCAAAGGAAAATTTTCTGCCCCAGTTTGATAATCTTCCATGTGGCATGCCTTTCCGCCATCAATGCCATTTTCTTTTCCTGTTTTTAAATCAAAGAAAATTTGTTAGTTTAAAATACGGTGGTTGGTTGTGATGCTCCTGCTGGGGATGGTTCTCCTTTTTTTCCTTCCCTGCTCTGCGTTTCATTATCAAGGCTTGCTGGGGATGTTATTATTTGTTGGGGATGGCATTCCTGCTAGGGATAGTTTTTCCCTTTCTTGCTTCCCCGCCCTCCTTGACGACTCTTTGTTCACAAGCTTTTCACCGTTGTTTTCCACTGGCATTTTGACCACCCAATTTCCTATGACAGTGACCCTACTTGAGGATCTTGCATGTTTTACTGATGAACCATTTTCTTCATTCATCCTTGTCATTGGAAATACCTTTTCTGTTGGGGATATCCCCCTTTTGTGGCATATCTTGGGAACGGGCATTTCCCTGACCTTTGAGTCTCATTGGCTTTGGCCTTGAGGTTATTAACCTTCGCTTTTTGATGGAGGTATCCTCCTTGACACTGATCCACCCCTTTGTCAATTTCTTCTTGCTGGGGAATATCCTTCTGGACACTGGCCTTGCGCTTGTGTCCCTCCTAACTTATACCACTTGGGTGTACCAATCAGATTCTGTCTTGCATAATTGGAAAGCTGATGGCAATTTTGAAGTTATTTCTAACTTGTTCTGACCAGACAGACTCTACTGGGGATTTTTTTTGATGAAAGGAGAAAGATAAAAGGAAACAAAAATAGAAGACCAAGAAAAAGATGACTCTCTAACAAGTGAAACTATAAAATAAAAACCTATCAAATGCGGATACCAACTCTAATGGCCATGACATGCACATATAGTCTATCCTCCGTCGTTAATCGCCTTTCATAATTTCTGTTTGGTGATTCCCCATCTGATTCTCACCCTTATTTGACTTGTAGTGCCCTAAGGTTTTAACTATCAAACCTCTCTCATTTGGGTTTTTCTCTCAGCTTTCATCGCCTTATGGTGCCTGTGAAGGTTTTCACCGATAAGACTCTCTCATTTTATTTCTTTTCAGATGGGGATTAAGGTGTTACCGCCAAGACTCTCTTTTATTTCTCTTTTGCGGGGATCAGAGTCTTTTCTGCTAGTAATCAAAGTGTTATGTTCTGATAAGACTCTCGCATTTGCCTGACTTGGCACCTTTTGTAGACTGATCGAAAGGTCTTTCTTTGGATCGTAATGTGAGATTTGAGATAGGCTAGAAAGAAAGGGTATTTAAAGGCTCAAAAACAAAATAATTTGGGTTCAAAATTTACAACCTTCGGACCTAGATTTATTTATAATAAACACAACTTTTGCCCCAGTTTCTTGCTTGGGGATTTTTGATTGATTTTTTTCTTTCTTTTTTTCAAAACTATGACCGAGCCGTGAGGCGCCTACGTATCCTCTTTGAGGAATAAGGTCAAACGTAGTTCCTAATTCCTCGTTGTTCTAATTTTCCTCTTCATTTTTTATTTTATTTTCTTTTTTCTCTTCTTTTTTTTCTTCGTCTCTTTCTTTTCTTTTTGTTGTTTTTGCTTGTTTTCTTTTTCCCTTTTTCTTTTTCTTTTTCTTTATTAAATTTTTTGCTACTGATTCTGAAGAAGGGGTATGAAAGAAATCAAATAAGGCTCAAAAAGGGTTAACGAAGGATAGAGTGTTTAGATAGCAGAATAAAATGCCTTCGTCATTCCAATCTTCAAAACATACCAAGTGCAAACAACGCAGTTAACGTTCATCATATGTTTAAAGAACTGTTGGGTAATGCTCTCATTTTCATTATCATGAATGACCCCTGTCAATTTGGTCAATCTTGCCTTTAACGGTTCTTTTTTACTTGCCCCGGTTTCACATGACTCGGGCTTCAAATAATCTCAAACCGTTCTTATTTCTTTAAATGTCGTCATCACCTCCCATTGGTTTTACGATTAACTTTTAAGATTAGGCCACAATTATGTGCGCATGCCATGTCACTAGAGTTGACAGAAAAAGAACTATAAAGAGGAAAGATTTAAATCAAAGAAAAATGACTAGAAATAACGGAAGACAAAGAATTGCATTAGACAGTGAAATGGTTCGAACAACACGACAAACATAATAAACTTGGGTAAGACCCTGTGAACAAACCTAGACAACACTAAACGAGATATTACGACCAAACGGAACTGGACAAAATCAAAAGATAGAAGGTTTGAGTTACAAGACAATATCCAGATTACAACCCTGAAATAATTTGGATGACAAAAATGACACCACAATAAGCCACCAAAAACTCCACTCTGGTTGACCAAGAAATGGAGAGTCTTCCCAATTATTGTGTACGGTATTTCAGCTATTTGAGCTTTGCATCCATAATGCCAAGATCATTGTATGCTTCGACATCTTCAGCTTTAGTCAATACGTCCCCAAGAGGATTCACACGCTACCCGTCACCAGGCATCATCCCCACAAAGTGTGCATCATGACGTGCAGGTCAAAGATTCTGCATTCTGCACGATATTCTGGGTGTAACTGTCTTGGATCACAATCCGATTTTCCTGGATCTTGTATTTCCGGCTCACCACAAACCATCCACCTCAATTTTCTCAACAATTCAAAACAAAATATGTTAGAATGGACTAAGTCGGTCCTTATTATAAATAACATTTTTTGTGGACTCAGCCGGTCTTTATTATTATCAACTTTTTCTTTTTTCATTTCATTTTTTTCTTTTCTATTTTTCAATTTTTTTTTGGTTGTGGTCGAATCATATGGAGATTGCCTACTTATCATGACCCCGCATGAATCAGACGTTGCGTAGTTCGAGCAAATGAAAGGTAAACAACAAACATTTTCTAAATTTTCAATTTCCATAATAGAACAACACTTTGATTACAATGATTAAAAAAACTGACAAACTTAGACTGAACTAACATACTTTGGTGAAAGACGAGAACAGACTTGAATATTAAGCAACCACATACTCTAATCAAAAGAAACACAAGTTAAAAAAAACTGACTGACAGATTCCTTCCCCTATATGCCAATTTTTTTAACCAAATGGCTATTTTTGCAAACGTGGCCCCTTCTCCATTTCGCATGAATTTTGAGGTCTGGAAGGATTATTTTACAAACTTGTCCGTTCTTTTACGAAAATAGCCTTTCGACAACTGAAAGATACTCTAAGGCTATCTTGGCAAGAACGGTTCAATACATTGCCGAAGCTGGCTCAGCTTATTTTGTCCAAAAATCACAACGACATTCACTTGCCTACTAATTATTTTTTTTCTTGTTTTTCAAATTAAAATAAAAGACCTGGTTTTGCAAACACGGCCTTTCAGCACCTCGGGGACGAAGATTTTAAGGCTATGTGGGCTAACCAGTCAAAAACCTCAAAAATGACCAAGGGTGGCTGTTTATGCAAAGTCAGCCCTCTGGTGTCCCTTTCGGGAACATTCGGCTATTTTTGATAAAATAACATTACCCGACTTATATGATGATTTTTTCTTGTTTTTTCAAAATAAAACCCGATATTGCAAATACGGCCTTCCAGCGCCTCGGGGACGAATATTTCAAGGCTGTGTGGGTCAACCGGCCAAAATCTAAAAAATGACCCAAAAGTGGTTGTTTATGCAAAGTCAGCCTTCCGACGTCCCTTTCGGGAACATTCGGCTATTTTTGACAAACGACATCACCTAATTTATTCAAGACTCTTTTTCTTGTTTTCTAAATTAAAATAAATGACTTGGTATTGCAAACACTGCCTTCCAGCGCCTCGGGGACGAAGATTTTAAGGTTGTGTGGGTCAACCGGCCAAAATCTAAAAAGTGACACAAAAGTGGCTGTTTATGCAAAGTCAGCCTTCCGGCGTCCCTTTCGGGAACATTCGCCTATATTTGATAAGGACGGCATCAGACGACTTATTTATAACAAAATTAAAATTTGACATTTTTGGTTATTTTTTTGCAAAAAGGGGAGGTTGGACCCGACGGGGGTTGCCTACGTATCTCACATCCGGTGAGAATCAAACCAGCGTAGTTCTGTCAAATAGAGCAAACTATATTTGAAAACAAAATGCACATTCTTTTTCAAATCATAAATAAAACAAAATATATTTTTTCATTTTAAAACTCAAGCATTTTCTGAAAACCAAATCACACATTTTTTTTATTGGCAAATGAAGCAGAATATTTATTTTTTGAAAAAGTTTTTTTTTTCAATGGGAAATAAAACAAACTATTTTGAAAAATAAAACTCTTTTTTTTACACATAAAACAAACTATAAAAATATTTTTTTTCTTTTTCACTGGCAAATAAAACAGACTATTTCAAAAACAGAAACTTTCCTTTTTTTTCTTTTCATCGGCAAATAATATATATATATATATATTCTCAAAAATCCGGCAGAGTTTCGACACTACTTGGACATTGCCTTTTTTTTTCTTTCTAAAAATGAGTAGTTATCTCTCTACACGATTATTTTTTCTTTTTCACAATTTTTCAAAATTCCTGGTTTCACAAGCCGGTTAGCATGCAAGTCTGAAGCAAATAAATGCGCCAAACAAACAAGATGTATCAGGATGGTCTTTTCATTTCAGGTTACCTGTCCTAGACGGACCCAACCCATGTGTTGAGTCCCTTAAGTCAAATGCAACATGATGCAAATAAGCGTTCCTACTAGGGATCCGACATGAAGTCAAGTTATTCTAGGTTCAAAACCTGGGTATTTCAGGGTGTGACACTAACAGAATAGGGAGTCTAAACCAGTAAGCACATCCCCGGAGGTGAGAAGAGAAGGATTTCGGCACAGTTTATATATACAGTTCAAATAATATCAAAGTGGTAAAAAGCATCATTTTGCACATTAAGCACACATCATACGAAATTATCAGATAATAAAGCCAAAATACAACAATTTATTCTAAGCTCGAATTTCTAACCCTGAACCAGTGGTTCTGGGTCATTTCCACAGCAGAGTCGCCAGAGCTGTCACACCTCCTTTTGGCGTTACCACACCCCGCGAAGGGCGTGGTAAAGGGAGTTTTTTCAATTAAAGGACAATCGAAACGAGATTCGTTTATTAAGAGATTCAGAGTCGCCACTTGGGAGATTTATGGTGTCCCAAGTCACCGGTTGAATCCCGAATCGGAAAGGTTTGACTCTATTTAACAGTCCGCAAACCAAAAAGCCGGATAAGGAATTCTGTTAACTCTGGAGAAGGTGTTAGGCATTCCCGAGTTCCGTGGTTCTAGTACGGTCGCTTAACTGTCGTATTTGGCTTATTTATCTGATTTTAACAATTATGAACTTATGTGTAAATTTTAACTCTTTACCGCTTTTATTACTATTATTATTTTAACAAAGAATTGCAACGTTGTGAAAACGTACACGTCACATCAATGTGCCCGTGGTTATCGACACATTTCGACTCCGTTGAGATTTGGATTTGGGTCACATAAATGTGCACTCAAGTTTAAGAAAGTGAATTATTAAAAGCGCGCCTAAAGCAACTAGCGTATCATTATTTTAGGTAAGACTGTGAAATTTTGCTAAACAGCCCATCTAGAAATCTAAGTAATTTTACAAACACATATAGAGGGCCCCGCGACTTATGTATTTTTGTTTGTCAAGGCTCGTATCATTCATTCTTTTTAAAAGAATTACAACGTCATGGAAATACATATCGAACCACGTCACAATCAATGTACCCGTGATTATCGACACATTTCAACTTCGTTGAGATTTGGATTTGGGTTACATAAATGTGCACCCGAGTTTAAGAAGATAAGGTTATTTAAGGTACACACCTAAAGAGACTAACGCGTTGTTATTTTTGGGGAAGGCCGTGAAATTCGCTAAGCGGCCGATCCCGAAGTCTAAGTATTTTAATATATACATTCATGAGGGCCCCGCAGTTTGTGCCTTTTATCTTTAGCGAGGCTCGTCCCATTTATTTTAAAAGGATAGTCCTAAGGTGACTCTATTTTCTATTTTTTGTTTGTCTCTAAAAATGAAGAAAAAAATCCTAATTGATTTACATTCTTGACGAGTTCGGGCCTCTTATTAGTTATTAGGTTATAATAGATGCGAACGACAAATGGCACCCGAACTTGTTAAATGGCAAATTGTTTCGTGCCTTATCCTGCAAGCGAACTACTAAAGATGAAATTATAACATGCATACGAGATTGACAAAATATTGAAAACGAACTAACCATTCTCCAAATTGATTTAAACTTAACATTTCTGAAATTGATTTAAACTAACATTTCTAGATGATTGAGAGTCATGGAACTAATGGCTAGGAAATGCTATCAACATGGATTCGAACATTGGCCTCTATATTGCCTAATGGAATCAAACGCCGACCTATTTAAATTTGCCTTGAATACAAAAGAAAACTAGAGATGAAATATAAGCAATTAATCCATTAACTATTTGTTCATTCTACGAATTAATTAACTAACTACATTGTATGTACAACTAACGACTACAGATTGCGATTTTAAACAAATAAAATTTCAGTTAGGCACAAAAAACTACACCATGCATTCTTATTGAGTCATGAAACTAGATTTTACAAATACTTATCACATATCTATTAAACTACAGATACATCACTTAATTCATTAATCACCCTAACATTTCATTTCACTTTTACATCTCACATCCACATCAGTGTTGATTCGAAAGTGTACTTGATATTGGAAAAAGAAGAAGAAACATGATTGATCTTCACAACAGTAGTATACAACAACAACCAGCAACAGATAGAGAACCCAGCAGAATAAATCCCAGGAAAACCAGTAGGAATTTCAAAGATACCAAACAGTAGTCACAGGCAAGAAGCAGAAAGACCCAGAAATGCAATAGAACAATAGGTTTCTAAACTTCAAACACTCAAAGAAAGAAACTTGGAACTTGAATGAAACAGTAGCAAACCAGTACTGATTTTCAATCGCAAAAGAGACCACGCTTTTTCAGTTTTTAACTCTCAAATACTCTCTTAAAATGATATTTGTAAACTGACCAAAATGAGTCCTTCAAACTGATTTTTCGGATTAAAAAGCAGACCCCTATTCTGTCCAAGTTAAACTATATTTATGCTTCTCAAAACAACCCTGCCAGCTCTTAAAATCATTACTCAAATTATTTCTACCCATGATATTCCCTTACATCCCCACTACTATGTGTCTTGTGCCATTTTTAATTTATTGTCCCCCACTACCATTTGTCTAATTCATTTTTTATTCAAAGTTATGGGTAAGTTTACATATTTTAACACCATTATGTCTTGTTCCCCATTAACCCTTGCCTCTTCTTATTGTATTTCAAAGCATAGGTAACACATTCCAATACCACCATGTCTTGTTCCCCACTTTTTCTTAAACAAGTGTCTTATTCCCACTACCATATGTTTTGTTCCCCACTTTTATTAAACAATTCCTTATTTTAATAATATTATTGCTTAGTGGACCAAGCACTTAAATTAAATAATTTCACAAGTTATAAATTCCCGTATTATCCATGAAACTACTGAAATTACTATTCTACCCTCATCTCTTCATTCTGTACCAAAATTAACAATTGACCAAAACCGATTCCTAATTAAATACCAAATCATTACAGATATAACCAAATCCTAATCAAATTAAATAATATTTCATGAACTCAGAATGAATCATACAACATCAGATCAAAGAGAATAAGTTAACCATATTGGGAACCAATCCTGGTTAACTTAGACACAAATGAATGAGCAAGAATCCAATAGTATGATGAATCAACAAACTGAACTTATATGAAACAGTATGAATCATAATTAACTAAATCGAAATGCAAACTGAATTCATATGAAGAACAACAAAGAGAAAGAAAACAAACAATACACAAAATGAAACCAATTGAACCAAAAATACCAAATCATCACATGAATACCTAAATATATCAAGTCCAAAACACAAACATCAATTAATACGAACTCATGAAATCTAGCAATTCTAATTATTAGTTTTACAATTATCAAATACACATAAATCGATGAACATCATGTCTATCACCAAAAAAATCAAGCAACAAGTTAAAAATGGGTAATAGGTAAAACCTGGATTGCTTTCCAATTAAACTGAAACGAAGCAAACCTTAAACGACTTTAAACAAAATCAACAACCTCGAACCAGAATCTCAAAGGAAGACTTCAACTTCGACGTAAACAAAAAAAATCTGTTCGGCCAGCGATCGTTTTAAACAAATGACGAGCAACGAACAACTGAAGACGAGGATGTTGGGTGGTTGACGACGAACAACTGGTTGTTTTGGAATCGGTTCATGGCTGGAAATGGGGTCTGGTCAGCGACGGGATGAAGGTGGTAGTGAGGGTGGTTCGTGATGGGTATGGCTGTTGTTGGTGAGGTTGGTCGACTGTTGTAGCGGTTGTTCAGGAGTGGTCGTGAAGGTGATGTTGGACATCGAAGCAGAAGCTGATGACGACGAGCTGGAGGTGGTAGTCGTTCATGGCTAGACGTTAGGATGATGGTGGTCATGGGTTTTGTTTGGGTGAGTTGACGGGCTGGTTATGGAGATAGGGTATTCACTGGTGGTTGTAGGCGTTGTTGGGGTGGTCGACGTTGGTGATGGCTGCTGGTTCGTTTGGGTGATTGTGAGCACGTGATTTCTGCTCTCACGACAATTACTCCCAAAAATATAAAAAAATAATAATAATAATTTTTGTAGCGCATTTGATTTTTGGGGATTATGTGTTATATTTTGTAGGTGTGTGTTTATTTTTGCACTAATTGACAATACAAAAAAATACGTGTTGCGTGCACTTAGGAAGTAACTAGACATAAAGTGGTTAGAAGAAATTACAAAAATATGCATTAGTGTCCGTTGTCATTTGAGTAATTTAAAATGGGTAACTTGCATTAATTATTTATGTGCTAATTAATAGGTGTGTATTTTCATCTCTTTTAATTTGGTAAAAGTATGTTTAAATTAGTATTGGCTAAATAAGAAAAATGGGAAAGTGGCTGAAAATGCAAAGGACCCAAGCCCAAAAACGACATCCGGCCCAGGCCACAGGAAGTCGACCTCAGAGACGTCGAAACGACGTCGTTTCCAGTCCCTCAATCAGGGCCGTTGATCGAACAAAATTTGACGGTCTAGTTCAAACCATTCACTAAATTAAACGACGCCGTTTAAGGGCGCTCAATCCGAGCCGCTCATCGCCTTTGATACAACGGTCCCAAGCTCCCCTCGCAACCCGGTTCATGTCGACCCGTTCACCTCTGAGACCGACCCAGTCTCGTTTAAATCAAACGACGTCGTTCACCCCAAGGCGAGAGATACTGGCCATCAATCTCACTCGATCCAACGGCCAGGATCCCATCTCTTACGCCCTATATAAGGCTACCATCACGCCCCACGCCCCCACGAACCAAACCCCCCCTCTCCGTCTCTCATCCCTTCGTCTCTCTCAGAGACGAACCTTCATACCCTAGCCGCCACCTTTCCCCCTCGCCGTCAACCCGGCGGCAACAACGCCAACAACCACCGCCTTAACACCCTAACACCTCTCAACAATCCTGAATCCAAATCCATGAACCATTAGCCTCGAATCAAACGGCATCTCCTCGAATATCAATTTGAAGATTCGAGTAGAAAACTAAACTACTCCAAACAAGCCCAAATTCATACCTGGTGTTCCCCTGACCTTCCTCACAACCAAACCAAACTTGGTTTGGTTCGAATCTAACCAGGAAGCCCCGAATCTCAAAGCGACTGCATGAACCCTAGAAATCTAAGTAGGGACTCCTGTAGGTTCAATGGACGTTTGAGGTCCGATAGACCTTAGCTTGGGTGTTCTCAGTTGAGAACACCCTAGTTGAGGTCCGTTTGGCTTCAAATTTTTGAAGTTTCCAGTCAAGGTTCGAGTGTTCTGGAAATTTTAAGGTGATTTTCCTTTTTCTTTGTTTCTTTTTGGTGTTATCTGCTATTTGTCTATTCTTGGTTTTTATGTTAGTTAATTTTTATCTTTAGTATCCAGCTGCTCTGCTCATCTCCCATCAAGACCTTTTATTTGGTCGTTTTTCTACTAGTCACAAGCGAATAGGATATGAACTATGTAGTTGATGTGATAATATCATCAAAATAATTAGTGTCGAAAATCACCTGTTTGTCCAAAGCATGAATTGCCATGTTGATTCTGTGTAATTTGTTTGCTACTAGTATGCATATATAGTCGACTAAGTAAATGTTGTCAATTAAAATTGGTTGAAAACTAAGAAGACGATAATAGGCATTTTCGGTTCACTCCTGTTTATGAACACCCCAAATAGTCCTGCCCCTGTATTTAGTTCATACTGAGCCGGAAGATGCTCAGTTATGATAGGTTCAAGGGGTTTGAGTTGATCAGGATTGGCTCCCGATGTGATCAACTCATCCCTTGATTAAGCTGTTACTCTCTGATTGCAAACCCCACTGCCTAGGCTGGTCCTAGATCACGGTCGAATTGAGGTCTGATTTTGTTTGTAAGTTAGGAGTTGAATTGGTTATAGCTGAGTTGAACTTAGCTACAAATTAGATAAAGATTTTTAGAGTAATGGGAAGTCAGGGAATAATGTTTAAAATGGTCTTGCACTTGAAAATGGGTAGTGGAACCTGCTGTTACAGCAGGGCATTTGGTTATGTTTGGGCATCAAGAATATTTAGCTAATATAACCCATAATTAGACAATTAAAAAATAGGGTACAGCAGGGTACCCCATAAAGCTTTCTGTACTTCAGTAGTATTAATTGGCTCAAGCCCACACTTAGACAAATTGAAGTGGGAAAGCAGAAGAAGAGATAGGGGTCAGTTTTAAAACAATTTTACACATGCTGAAAGGTTTTTAGTTTGGTTATATAAGAAGGGAAGTTCAGAATAGAGGGGGATCTTTGGAGGGGGGAGAAAAACAGTAACGAAAAAAGCTAAAAGAAACACTGTTCTATTACCCCTTTTATAGAGTCTGCCTTCCAGATAACATCTGAATTCAGCTTTCATAAACCCTTTTTAAAAATATTCGGAATAACAGTTTGAACGAGGAATGCATGTAACACTGTTACATTGCTTCCAAGATTAGAAACAATTGAGCCTTCTCTGTTTCTATTCCCACACCTGAGTTTCAGTTTGTTTGAACGGTCCTGCTGAGTTCCTTTGAGTTTTTTTTCTCTGTTCGTTTTGCCGTTGGATTTTTTGGAGTTGATTGGTCTTCTTAAGTTCTCTATTGATATAATCTATCCTGGGGACTTCAGTTTGCTATCGGACAGTCTATCCCGTATCCTTAAGCGGCTCCGTTTGTTGTTGGTTGTTGTATGGTTTTCCAAAGAGACTGCTGTTTGGCCCTTTTAAAGTTCTCTGTTTTGGTTTAAATCACTCTCGGAACTTTGGATATATCAGCCTCATATCCGAGCATTCAATTTATCCGAAGGTTTCTTTGAGTTTATCCGGTTTGATCTGTGCTTGTTGGTCTTCTGGAAATGACTATGATCTGTTCTTGAGTCCTCCGTTGGTTAAAGTTTATTCCTGGGTCTTTTATTCTCGCTACTGCTGTTGTTGTTATTTTGTTGTTGCTGTTTGAGCTGTCAGACTGCTGTCAGACTACTCATCTCCTTCCTCATTTTCTGTTGTTGAAATTCCAGGTACATCTTTATTGCTTGAGGCTGTAATCACGAATTGATGAAATGAAGCTTTTAAATTAAGTTTAATGTACTGTTATCTTTTCATTTTTAGCATAGATACGTTTGTATTTATTAGGAATAATTCGAACATGTAATAGAACCATATAGATTCGGACTTCAGCATGCTATTTTAATTACTATAGAATTACTCCCATTTGAAGTATATTGGTAATAGAACAGTTATATTGGATTAGGAAACTGTGAATCGGTAATAATATCAGAATCCGACCTAGTTAAAATTTCTGGATTTTAACTGCGAACCATTCACTTTCAAGGAAATCTGAAAGTCGTTTGCCAGCTTTAATTCGTGTTCGCCTGTTTCAAATAAAAAAAATCACGCTCTTGTTAGATTCATATTCTGTTAATAGCCATGCCATGCTTAGATTAGATCAACTGTAAAATCTGATCGAGTTCCAATAATAGATAAAATTAGTTACATAAAAAATGAGTGAAGTTTGTAATTCAACCTAAGTATGGTTCGCGTAGTTGGCTTGCATGCTTTCGTTTGAATTAAGACAGCGGTTTGATATGAATCATGCAATTATTTACTGCCTCAAACAGTTGTAGGATCTTGTTAAGGTAATAGAACAGTTGTGCAAACCCATAGAAACATAGTGTGGTTTTAGGATCGGCCTTAATAAAAGAATGAGACGAGCCTCGCCAAATAAAAATGCATAAGTTGCGGGGCCCTCATAAATGTAAATATACTTAAATACTTAGACTTCGGGATAAACCGTTTAGCGAATTTCACGGCCTCCCCAAAATAATAACGCGTTAATCACTTTAGGCGTGCTTTTAATAATTTACTTTCTTAAACACGGGTGCACATTTATGTGACCCAAATCCAAATCTCAACGAAGTCGAAATGTGTTAAAGGCCACACGCGTACTGGTACGGTGTGGTCCGGAATACATTTTCACTACGTTGCAAGTCTCTTTTAAAATAATAATAATAATATTAATGGTTAAAAGTTAAAATTCGCACATAAGTTAAATCATGTTATAAAATCAGATAATTAAGCCAAATATAGCAGTTAAGCGACCGTGCTAGAACCACGGAACACGGGAATGCCTAACACCTTCTCCCGGGTTAACAGAATTCCTTATCCGGATTTCTGGTTCGTAGACTGTAAATAGAGTCAAACCTTTCCTCGATTCGGGATTCAACCGGTGACTTGGGACACCATAAATCTCCCAAGTGGCGACTCTGAATTAAATAAATAAATCCCGTTTCGATTGTCCTTTAATTGGAAAAACTCCTTTCTACCACGCCTTTCGCGGGGTGCGGTAGCGCCAAAAGGAGGTGTGACAGCTCTGGCGACTTTGCTGGGGACTTTTACCCAGAACCACTGGTTCAGGGTTAGAAATTCGAGCTTATAATAATTGTTGTATTTGGCTTTGTTTATTATCTGATATCTTATATGACATATGCTTAATGTGCAAAATGATGATTTTTACCACTTTAATATTATTTGAACTGTATATATAAACTGTGCCGAACCCATCTCTTCTTACCTCCAGGGATGTGCTCACTGGTTGAGACTCCCTATTCTGTTAGTGTCATACCTTGAAATAAGAAAGGGCTCGTAAAAGTTACAAAGCCGGACGATCTCGTGGGTCCCCGGTACGTAGCCCCCTCCCCGACTCGAGTTGTCCGCTCGGGTACATTGTCTAGAACACCTACCCAGGTTTTGAACCTAGAATAACTTGACTTCATGCCGGATCCCTAGTAGGAACGCTTATTTGCATCATGTTGTATTTGACTTAGGGGACTCAACACAGGGGTTGGGTCCGTCTAGGACAGGTAACCGGATATGAATGACCACTATGATGCATTTTACGTGTTGCATTTATTTATCTTGGTCCCGCATGCTGACCGGCCTGTGAACATTGAAAACCCGATGCCCAAATATTGTCGAAACTCTGCCGAAATTTCGAAAATAAAAATGGAAATGTTTTTATTTTAACAGTTTTACTAAAAGCAAAGGAAAATATAAAAAGAGTCTTTATCGTCTCCTTCCATTTGCTCCAGTTATGAAAGAAAAGATGTTCGCAGAAAAAGGAAAAAGAAAAAGGATCCTTATTTTGGAAAAATAGGTCGTATATTTATGAAAAGAGTTGTTATGTTATCTTGTTTTTAACAAATTTATACGTATAGAAAACAAAAATAGTTCGGCTTGCCGTGAAAAATATAAAAAATGAAAAAGAGTCTTATTTTTTTTAAAAAAAAATAGTTCGTTAACTTTTCCCGAACTACGCTGGTTTGATTCTCACCAAAGGTGAGATACGTAGGCAACCTTTATCGGGTCCAACCTCCCCTTTTCAAAATATAGCCCTTTTGACAAAGAGTACAACTGAACGGGATATCGGGAGTTTAACTTTGCACAAACAATCACCTTCGGTCAATTTTAGTACTATGATGGGTTAACCCACGCAGTCTTGAAACCCTCATTTTTTGAGTATTGAAAAGCCATATTCTAAGCTAGCCTGTTTTGTCTTCAAAAGAGTAGTTTTATTCATTTCAAGTCAAATAAGGGGCTTTCCTTTCGTCTAAATCGCCTAAATAAATGTGCGGAATGAGCACAAATCAGAATACAGCTGGAGCCATCATAAACGGGGTCCCTTTGGGCTTGCACATGTGGTCGAACGACTTGGGCAAACAGGTGCAAGATACAGTTAAGTTATACCTCGGAGATCAAGTGGGGCTACTAAATATTCCCCCAAGGGGAGACATCATACGAGCAGTAATCTCATTCTAGGATCCAGCACACAATGTGTTCCACTTTTCAGACTTTGAACTCACACCTACGCTGGAAGAAATGGCCGGGTATATTAGGAGTCCAAAAGTCCGTATGAGGGAACAATATCTTATCGCGCCAAGGGTCGTGACCGTATACAGGTTCTTAGACACTATGAAGATCCGCAGAACTGTACACAACCTAGACCTAGCGGAGGGATTCTGTACTTTGGCATTTCTATATGATAAGTATGGTCATTTCGGAGGGTTCAACAAGCCTGAGAGCAAAATCTGCAGTGGGGAAAACCGATCGAAATGGGAAGAACACAGGTGTATTGCTTTCATGATAGCCTTCTTGGGCCTACTGGTGTTCCCTAGGAAAGACGGGAAAATCAATATACAAATTGCGGGGGTCGTCAGTACTTTACTCAAGCAAGACAATAGCACGCTAGCACCAATGATAATAGCAGACATCTCCCGCGCCCTCACTCTTTGCAAAGCAGGAGGGGTTTTCTTCGAGGCTTGCAATGTGTTGCTCCAAATGTGGATGATCGAGCACTTATGCCACCGCCCGCAATTCATGGGACATGGTTCATCGGAAAAAACTTGTATAGAGGAATTACCTACAAGGGTTGGGGGATACAGTTTGCCAGAAGGGGCCGCTGAATGGGTAAAACTCCTGCGTTCAGTTCCAGCCAACAAAACAGAATGGACATTCGGATGGCTACCCGTGAGTGAAATCATATACACGTCGGCCGCCGAATCACATTTATTACTGATGGGCCTCAACAGCATTCAGCCCTACGCACCTTATCGAGTTTTGAGACAGCTGGGGCGGTGCCAAATAGTCCCAAAGGAAGATGATCTCAGCAGCCAGGTGATCGAAATTGGGCTTGGTGGACAGTTCCCTGAGGCGTTAGTCCGAAGAATCTGGAATGAATGTCAAACCCTGAAGATAGACACTCGTGTGCGGGATCGAGCCAAAGGCGAAGTATCACCAGAATACCTTGCGTGGTACAACAGAGAACTTGAGCACCAAAGGACAACTAAAAGGCCTCACCTCAAAAATTTTGTTGAGTCATCACGGGAACAGTGGGATTGGCTAGCAAAAGAAGAACGCTACAGGGCCAAGATGGGTTAAATGGAACAACAGGTCAAGGATTTGCAATTTGAGAACAGTGTGCAAGCTACCGCCAATGAAGGGGATAAAAAGAAACTGATGCAGGAAAATGAATTCCTAAAAACTCAGATCCGGCAGATGAAAATGGATGCCAATAGACACCCAAGGAGCCGAACAGACGAAAGGCTGATAAGAGGGTTGGAAAAGCAAGTTGCTGATGTCCAGAAGGATTTGGAAGAATCGGAAGCCAAGATATCAAGGATCCGGACCAGATGGAGAAGGGGAGCACATCAACGGGCCCTTCATTTGCAACGAATAGAAAGAGATTATGCGGAAATCGTCACTGACTTAAAGGAAGCAAATACTGCCCTCAGGGAGCAGGTTTTCAAACAAGCCCGAGACGCCAGGGCAGACAGAGACCGTTGGTATAGTTTGATAGAGCGGATGGAAGAACAAATGGATAGGCTCCCAGACCAGGTCACCGGCAATGCTCAGATATTGGGGTTGAAGAACCGACAGATAGAGCAACTGTTCAGAGAAAGGGATAGAGTCAAGGACAGAATCGAAGAGATCGGATATTGCATCACCATGAAATGTCTGGCATGTGAGCAAATGCCCCGCACTGCCCTTTTCGCCTCAGTTATGGATTGCGTTCACCAAATCATGAAAGAGTTAAAGGGATTGCACAGGGATCTCACACCAAGGCCCGCGGCAAGGCCGAACGATGCCTCGCAGGCCCCAGGAAATTTTAAGGCTTTAGAATAATGTTTTATATGTTTGCACTTTCGAAATTTTT
>MU726962.1:2171-25886 GCA_026770625.1 Nicotiana glauca | reverse complement strand
GTAACTTGCATTAATTATTTATGTGCTAATTAATAGGTGTGTATTTTCATCTCTTTTAATTTGGTAAAAGTATGTTTAAATTAGTATTGGCGAAATAAGAAAAATGGAAAAGTGGCTGAAAATGCAAAGGACCCAGGCCCAAAAACGACATCCGGCCCAGGCCACAGGAAGCCGGACTCAGAGACATCGAAACGACGTTGTTTCCAGGCCCTCAATCAGGGCCGTTGATCGAACAAAATCCGACGGTCCAGTTCAAACCATTCGCTAAATTAAACGACGCCGTTTAAGGGTGCTCAATCCGAGCCGCTCATCGCCTTTGATCCAACGGTCCCAAGCTCCCCTCGCAACCCGATTCATGTCGACCCGTTCACCTCTGAGACCGACCCAGTCTCGTTTAAATCAAACGACGTCGTTCACCCCAAGGCGAGAGATCCTGGCCATCAATCTCACTCGATCCAACGGCCAGGATCCCATCTCTTACGCCCTATATAATGCTACCATCACGCCCCACGCCCCCACGAACCAAACCCCCCTCTCCATCTCTCATCTCTTCGTCTCTCTCAGAGACGAACCTTCAAACCCTAGCCGCCACCTTTCCCCCTTGCCATCAACCCAGCGGCAACAATGCCAACGACCACCGCCTTAACACCCTAACACCTCTCAACCATCCTGAATCCAAATCCATGAACCATTAGCCTCGAATAAAATAGCATCTCCTCGAATATCAATTTGAAGATTCGAGCAGAAAACTAAACTACTCCAAACAAGCCCAAATTCATACCAGGTGTTCCCCTGACCTTCCTCACAACCAAACTAAACTTGGTTTGGTTCGAATCTAACCAAGAAACCCCGAATCTCAAAGCGACTGCATGAACCCTAGAAATCTAAGTAGGGACTCCTATAGGTTCAATGGACGTTTAAGGTCCGATAGACCTTAGCTTGGGTGTTCTCAGTTGAGAACACCCTAGTTAAGATCCGTTTGGCTTCAAATTTTTGAAGTTTCCAGTCAAGGTTCGAGTGTTCTGGAAATTTTAAGGTGATTTTCCTTTTTCTTTGTTTCTTTTTGATGTTATCTGCTATTTGTTTATTCTTGGTTTTTATGTTAGTTAATTTTTATCTTTAGTATCCGGCTACACTGCTCATCTCCCATCAAGACCTTTTATTTGGTCGTTTTCTGCTAGTCACAAACAAATAGGATATGAACTATGCCGTTGATGTGATAATATCGTCAAAATAATTAGTGTCGAAAATCACCTGTTTGCCCAAAACATGAATTGCCATGTTGATTCTGTGTAATTTGTTTGCTACTAGTATGCATATATAGTCGACTAAGTAAATGTCGTCAATTAAAATTGGTTGAAAACTAAGAATACGATAATAGGCATTTTCGGTTCACTCCTATTTATGATCACCCCAACTAGTCCTGCCCCTGTATTTAGTTCATACTGAGCCGGAAGATGCTCAGTTATGATAGGTTTAAGGGGTTTGAGTTGATCAGGATTGGCTCCCAATGTGATCAACTCATCCCTTGATTAAGCTGTTACTCTCTGATTACAAACCCCACTGCCTAGGCTGGTCCTAGATCACGGTCGAATTGAGGCCTGATTTTGTTTGTAAGTTAGGATTTAAATTGGTTATAGCTGAGTTGAACTTAGCTACAAATTAGATAAAGATTTTCAGAGTAATGGGAAGTCAGGGAATAATGTTTAAAATGGTCTTGCACTTGAAAATGGATAGTGGAACCTGCTGTTACAGCAGGGCATAAAGCTTTCTGTACTTTAGTAGTATTAATTGGCTTAAGCCCATACTTTGACAAATTGAAGTGGGAAAGCAAAAGAAGAGATGGGGGGTCAGTTTTAAAGCAATTTTACACATGCTGGAAGGTTTTTAGTTTGGTTATATAAGAAGGGAAGTTCAGAATAGAGGGGGATCTTTGGAGGGGGAAGAAAAACATGAACGAAAAAAGCTAAAAGAAACACTGTTCTATTACCCCTTTTCTAGAGTCTGCCTTCCAGATAACATCTGAATTCAGCTTTCATATACCCTTTTTTTAAAGATTCGGAATAACAGTTTGAACAAGGAATGCATGTAACACTGTCACATTGCTTCCAAGATTAGAAACAATTGAGCCTTCTCCGTTTCTATTCCCACACCTGAGTTTCAGTTTGTTTGAACAGTCCTGCTGAGTTCCTTTGAGTTTTTTTTTTCTATTCGTTTTGCCGCTGGATTTTCTGGAGTTGATTGGTCTTCTTAAGTTCTCTATTGGTATAATCTATCCTGGGGACTTCAGTTTGCTATCAGACAGTCTATCCCGTATCCTTAAGCGGCTCCGTTTGTTGTTGGTTGCTGTATGGTTTTCCAAAGGGGCTGTTGTTTGGCCCTTTTAAAGTTCTCTGTTTTGGTTTAAATCACTCTCAGAACTTTGGATATATCAACCTCATATCCGAGCGTTCAATTTATCTGAAGGTTTCTTTGAGTTTATCCGGTTTGATCTGTGCTTGTTGGTCTTCTGGAAATAACTATGATATGTTCTTGAGTCCTCCGTTGGTTAAAGTTTATTCCTGGGTCTTCTATTCTCGCTACTGCTACTGCTGTTATTTTGCTGTTGCTGTTTGAGCTGCCACACTACTGATCTCCTTCCTCATTTTCTGTTGTTGAAATTCCAGGTACATCTTTATTGCTTGAGGCTGTAATCACGAATTGATGAAATGAAGCTTTTCAATTAAGTTTAATGTACTGTTATCTTTTCATTTTTTAGCATAGATACGTTTGTATTTATTAGGAATAATTCGAACATGTAATAGAACCATATAGATTCGAACTTCAGCATGCTATTTTAATTACTGTAGAATTACTCCCATTTGAAGTATATTGGTAATAGAGCAATTATATTGGATTAGGAAACTGTGAATCGGTAATAATGTCAGAATCCGACCTAGTTAAAATTTCTGGATTTTAACTGCGAACCATTCACTTGCAAGGAAATCTGAAAGTCGTTTGCCAGCTTTAATTCGTGTTCGCCTGTTTCAAATAAAAAAAATCATGCTCTTGTTAGATTCATATTCTATTAATAGCCATGCCAAGCTTAGATTAGATCAACTGTAAAATTTGATCGAGTTCCAATAATAGATAAAATTAGTTACATAAAAAATGAGTGAAGTTTGTAATTCAACCTAAGTATGGTTCGCGTAGTTGGCTTGCATGCTTTCGTTTGAATTAAGACAGCGGCTTGATATGAATCATGCAATTATTTACTGCCTCAAACAGTTGTAGGATCTTGTTAAGGTAATAGAACAGTTGTGCAAACCCATAGAAACATAGTGTGGTTTTAGGATCGGCCTTAATAAAAGAATGAGACGAGCCTCGCCAAATAAAAATGCATAAGTTGCGGGACCCTCATAAATGTAAATATACTTAAATACTTAGACTTCGAGATAAACCGTTTAGCGAATTTCACGGCCTCCCCAAAATAATAACGCGTTAATCACTTTAGGCGCGCTTTTAATAATTTACTTTCTTAAACACGGGTGCATATTTATGTGACCCAAATCCAAATCTCAACGAAGTCGAAATGTGTTAAAGGCCACACGCGTACTGGTACGGTGTGGTCCGGAATACATTTTCACTACGTTGCAAGTCTCTTTTAAAATAATAATAATAATATTAATGGTTAAAAGTTAAAATTCGCACATAAGTTAAATCATGTTATAAAATCATATAATTAAGCCAAATATAACAGTTAAGCGACCGTGCTAGAACGACGGAACACGGGAATGCCTAACACCTTCTCCCGGGTAAACAGAATTCCTTATCCGGATTTCTGGTTCGTAGACTGTAAATAGAATCAAACCTTTCCTCGATTCGGGATTCAACCGGTGACTTGGGACACCATAAATCTCCAAGTGGCGAATCTGAATTAAATAAATAAACCCCGTTTCGATTGTCCTTTAATTGGAAAAACTCCTTTTTACCCCGCCTTTCGCGGGGTGCGGTAGCGCCAAAAGGAGGTGTGACAGTGATGAAGACGGAAGGGGGCAGCCATGGCTGGAGGGGTTTGGAGCTTGGTGGTTTAGGGTGCTGTTTGGAGAAGAAGAGAAGAGGGGTGGGTGGGTGATTAGGTTTAGGGTTTTTTAGGTAGTGAAAAAATGAAAAATGAGGGGGGGTTATGTGGGTTATGGGGCAGACCGGGTCGGGTTGACCCGGTGGGTTTTGGGTTGGACTTGTAAGACACTTGGGCCATGTTAATTTGATTTGGAATAAGAGGCCCAATCCGATTTTCTTACCATTTTTGTTCTTTTCTTCATTTTAATTCCTAATTAATAAAACTAAAACGCTAAGATTAAATTATAGAAACCGAGGTTATCGTAAAATACTAATTAACTCCTAATAATAATTATCACACATAATTAAATATCAATTGAAAATAAAATCACACAATTGGACATTAAATGCTAAAAATGCAAAAATACATATTTTGTGATTTTCCTATTTTTGTAAAGCAAACTTAATTATTCCTAATTGTAAGATTAAATTCTAAATACAAATGCGACATATTTTGTATTTTATATTAATTTAAACAAACAAACACGCACGAACAAATACAAACAATAAAAGAAAAATAACACGAAATCCACAAAAATCACACACTATTTTATTTAGGATTTTTGGGAGTAATTCTCATATAGGGCAAAAATCGCGTGCTTACACTTGACACTATTGCCAAGCTTCTTCTACTAGCTGTGTAAACTCTTTGTGATGTGCCCAAACATCAAAGAATCTAAAAGGACTCCTAGTGTTAGCTTGATCCACTCCCAAGTTCAGTAGCATTGGTGCATGGTCTGAAATCCCAGGCATCCCATATTCCACTATTACATTGTCCCATTTCATCATCCATTCATAATTCCCAAAGGCTCTATCAATTCTGATTTGTATTCTATCTTCCATTCTTTGCTTATTACTCCATGTATAGTAATCTCCATTCCACAACAGTTCATTTAGGTTGGTTGTCTGCATGCATTCTACAAAGTCTTGTACATCACTCTGTTGGACTGGATTGCCTTGGTTCCTACCTGCAACATACATAACTGCACTAAAATCACCTATCACTATCCAAGGTTTGTTGATACCTTGAGCTAGTGTCTTCAGTTCTTCCCATAGACCTTTCCTTTGCTCAATTGTATTAAAACCATACATGATAGTCATCAAACACTCCACCTGACCAGCATTCTCTATGCAATGTATCATTTGAGCACTTTCCCTTATCTTAGTAACCTCGTAATTGTTATCACCCTACATCACCCAGATCCTTCCTTTCTTGGCTGATGCATAATTATTCAAACTGCTTCACCATGTGGCTATATTTTTTGTTATACTTCTAGCTTTATTCTCTTTTACTCTTGTTTCAACTATGCAAACTATCCCTATTTTTTTTATTTTCAGGAGTTTCTTCAGTTCTTTCTGCTCATATCTTTTATTTACTCCCCTTATATTCCATACTAACCAATTCATATGGATCTTTTTGTCTTACCTCCTATGTATGGAGGTACTGTGTGTGCACCCTTCCCCTCTCTACTCAATATTTGGAATCCATTCCTCAGTGGTACTGATCCCAGAACTAGAAAATGAATGTCATTGAACTCTGGGATTTGACTTTCCACCTCTTTTGTTGTATTCCCTGTGTTTGTACTTCATTGCTTGTTGATTTTCGCTTCTCTGCTTTCCTTGACCCTTGTCCTATTTCCATTATTCTCCTGCTTTCCTGTTGTTGCATCATTCCTTTTCCTAGGGCAGTTTCTTGTTCAATCTCGTTTATCTTCCCTGTCTCCTTTGTAACCTACTATTTCACTACTTTTTTTGGCTTTCTCTGTTCATTCTGGGTATTCGTTTGAATCCGCCTTCCCTTTTCCTACTTGCAATCATGCCTAATGGTTTGACATTTTTCATAGAACTTTGGTTTCTAGTCATAGACTACTGATTGCAGAAATGTTTTCTCATTTGAATCTTCCACTCTTACTTCATCCTTTAGAGGCTTTGTCACGTCTACCTATATTTGCATTCTAGCATAGGATACTCTAAGTTGCTTAGCAATGGATTTATCCGCATATATAGGTGTACCAATAGAACTTGCAATACTACTTAATGAGTTCATCCCCCAACAATTGAATGGAATTTTTGAAAATCTAACCTATAATGGAATCCCTGTGGGAAATTCCTTCTCAAAATCAAAGTCAGCTGTCCATTGTTTAAGTATAATTGGCCTATTACTGATAGTATATGGACTTGCTAACAGAATTTCCTGCATATCTTCCATCGTTTTAAACTTGATTATATAATAACCATCCTCATGCATGTATAACTCTGGATATGGAATCGAATTCCATTTGTTTTCGATATATCTTTTCATTACGTTATATCCTGGCAACTCAACTAGAACATACGCAATTAAAGCCCTTTTCCATTTCTCTATTTCTCTATCAACTTCTTCCTTATCTAATTGTATTCTAGTTTCACCATTTACCACTTGTGGAGGTATGTAGGTTAATTTCATACCGTTTTCAGCTCCCGATTCTTCGCAAATAAGCTTGTCCATGCTGCTCTCACCTCCTCCTTAGCTTCTTTCTTGTTTTCTTCTGCCGTTGTTACTGTTCCATTAGTTTGGATCTGTGAATTGATCTCATTCCTTTTAACTATCTCCTTTTCTGTCTCTCGTTCATTCATAGCCATCTCAGATCTCGATTGAGACCCTTCTGGTTCTTCGATTTGACTCCTAGCTCTAGATCCATTGTTTGCATGTGTCAATTGTACCTCTGCTTCACTATCTTCCTTTGGTTCTTAATCAATTTTGTCTTCCAGCTCAAAGTTGTTGTTCTGAATTTTCCGTGGATGGCCTCGTCCTATTCCTTGGCCTCCACCCCTGCCTCTCGCTCCTGGCATTTTCACACCGGCGTAGGTTAATCTAACTTATGCCGAGAGCATGAGAGAGAAGCTCAGGTTTTTCTTTTTTTTTTTTCATGAAAAACCTACATCATTTTGTTAAAGTGAAGGAAAATACTTTTTCTAAATACATTTTTTTAAATAATTTGTTTTATATCATAAAAAGAAAATACTCATTTATTGAAATGAAAGGAAAGTATTCTATCATAACATGAAAAGAAAGTACTATTAATAATATTTCTATTTTAGGGTGCGAGTGAGGGGAGGGGACAAGGGGTGGATAAGTAGGGGTGGGGTGGATTGGTGGAATGGGGAATAGATTGGGGAAAGTTGAAAAAGAGTTTTGGAAAATATTTTTCCTTCTCTTGATAGGGAAAATAGGAGGAAAATATTTAAGCCAACCAAACATGAAAATATTAAAAAATATTTTTCGAAAAATATTTTCCTCCATACCAAACACACCGCAAGTTTCCATTCATAATTTTTTTAGGACATCTATATCAAAAGCACGAACACTAAAAATGCTATTATTACAAATATTTTTCACTGTCATATATTATACTACTCTATTTTCGCTTTATTAAAAAAGGCTTGATATGCTGGTATGTTTAGTTCAACAACAACAATAATATATCAATGTAGTCCTATGAATGGACCTGTATAGGATAGTGAGTATGCTCTCTAATACCTAACTTTATGCAGATAGAGAAATTATTTCGGATAAATATTCAGCTCAAAACTAGCCTGTGTAATCATAATAGTATAGAAAAGGACATGCAATAGTGTACAAGTCATAGGTGAAGATTAGTAGCAATAATAAAATACTAGTAGAATCAATTCATAAATAACATAGGTACCAATAGAAATCTATGAATATGAAAATACAAGATTAACACTACCATTACTGGTACGAGAGAAAAGATGCTGGATTGCTTACTAACCTTGTTGTCCAGCCTAATCACCTCTTTCAAATAATTATTATGTTTATCTCAACTTCTATTCATACCCATCATTATCAATCTCATTAGGGCATCTAGTGTGTAGTCAAATCTTACCCCTATTCTGGTTAGAAAGTTTGTTTTCAATTAGATCCCGATATTCTTTTTTCCGATAACTTTCCACCTTTTTCTGTGGACACAAATCTATTGGTTGGAGGTGGAGTAGGTTGCTTACCATTGTAGCAACCTTGGTGTCTACTGGGCATCACAACATAACGCAAAATACATTTGACCCAAATAATAACGGAGGCGAATTTGAACCATTTGTGAAAGAACAATGAGCAATTTGACCCTTTTCCCAAACTTCCTCTGAAATTTGATATCAGCTCCAGAGCAAAGACGTATAGAAAATACCCTAGTCAAAGATATCTCTCCTCCAAATCCAACGATGGCGATGAGCAAAGCTGCAAAACTACCCGAAGAAATCATAATTGACATACTTCTCCTCCTACCTGCAAAGTTTATAGGCCAATATAGGTGCGTGTCAAAGCAATGGCGTAACCTTCTCTCAGACCCACAATTCATCAAATCTCACCAAACTATCCATGCCCATAAAGGAGAAGATAAACTCATCTATGTCTCTTGGTTTCGGGAACTTCAAACTATCACGTTTAATCACAACCCCCAAAATGGAATCGATATCATCTCAAGGACGCTTAATTTGTAGCAGCTTTCAAACAGCTGGGTAAGTGTTGCTGGCTCATGTAATGGCTTGGTCTTGGTGATTAAGAGGGAAGAGACTAAATATTTGATCAACCCCACTACCTTAGAGTACCATAGAATTCCAAATTTTTATTTGGCTCTTCCTGTGCCAGGTAGCTGTAGCATGTATGGTTTTGGGTACGATACTCTTAGTGATGATTATAAGGTGGTAACTCTTTCTTATTATGATTCATTTGATGAAAATGAGCCTGCAATTATGGACACTTTTGTGGATATTTACTCTCTGAAAAAGGGTCTTTGGAAGAGACTTGAGAGTTCTCCTTATGATCATCCACTTAGTGACCGTGCTTCTGGGGTTTTGGTGAATGGGGCTTTGCATTGGTTGGTCTGTAAAACTTCTCAGTATTCATTTGTAATTGCTGCTTTTCATTTGAGTGATGAGAAATTCTTGGAGGTAGCAGGACCTACTGGTCTTGGTAGTAATTACTCACTGTGTAATCTTGTTGTTCTTAGAGGGTGTCTTTGAATATTCACCGGTATAGGTAAAGACATGGACACGGTTACATGTTGGATGATGAAAGAATATGGGGTTAAGGAGTCTTGGACGAAATTTACGATTACAGAACCAAATTTAGATAGATCTATGTGTACAATATTGTGTTCAGTGACTGATGATGATGTTCTATTGGATATTGAAGAAGAGTTGGTTGTATACAATATGAAAGAGAATCAACGTAGGGATCTAATGGTTCATGCATCCTCTATTATGTGTGAAGCTCGAACCTTTATGGATAGTCTTGTCTCTCCTTACTTTGTCGAAGGAAACTGAGGGTTAATGTATTGTTTGATGCGCGAGATGATTCTGTATACAGGTATTACGAGAACATTTTCCGCTGTATTATCCACCTTTATCCTCTTTATCCATTATATTATTCAAAAGCGGTTGTATTTCAACAGTACTATCAAGGATGCACCTTTAGCCAAATAAGTTGCCTTTCTAAGGAATATAGCCAGTTTTTATTTTTTATTTTTCTCAAGCTGCTATCATGTTACAGATATAGTCTATTAACCTCTAGGATGTAGCCTAAAGTGTAAACTACAACATTTCGTGGCTTTACATCAGTTTATTGTAATGCTGCATAACACCTTTCATCAATTTGCCGTAGCAGGATATTAACTCATATCGACCAATCAAATTTGTTGAATAATTAGTAATCATCTAGATTCTTATATTGATAAATCGAATTCACATTGTTCTGATGCTTGCACAGAAATTAAACTGCTTCCTCTAGTTCAAGCTGTTTCTTAAAGATTGTTCATCATTCACTGTCTGAGGCCTCCAGAAATTGCATTGCGCTTCCTCATGTCTTGGTTCATTGTCATTCTGACGTCGTAGAGAATTGAGAATTCAAAGTTTTGTTAACTATTTGAAGTGAAATGTCATTGTAAATTTAGTATCTTACGACGAAAACAATGTAAAAAACTAAGGTCACTTTTGGATAGGGTAACTTTGTTGAGGGTAGTATGTCTTAATTTTCCGCAAGGGATGTGATGGATAGACTATTTGGATGTGAGAATTTCTTATCTTAATGTTGCTTGTATGTAGCATTTAATTTTTTGTTCATTGCTTTTGGCATTATATTATGCTTCATGTTAGATTATATATTTGGACATATTTGTCTAAAGAAGAGTTGAGTCAAGTCATTGCTTCTTGGTACTGTCATAAATTAAATTACTCTTACCTGATTTAAAAAAAGAAGAGAATTGAGTCGAGTCATTCATCTCTTTATCCAGGTCTAAATCCTTTAGAATCTTCATGCTAGATTGGGTTCAAGACCCATTTTAGTTAAGCATTTAGCAAACTAGTTATGTTGACATAAATGCTGAATTCACAAATAGGTTCCAGAAAGTGTTAAATGAACAAAAAATCCCACAATATTTGAGGACAGATAACACAAAATATATTACAAGTCATGAGCTGAAAGGAAGTACCTCCCTGGTGAGGTAAAATTTGTACCAGGCTGGTAGAAAAGAAAACAGAATTCATGCAAAGACCAACCAGACAAGCTGTTACTCTTTCCTTCCTAACAACTCTAAAAGATCCATGTATTGGTCCAGGCTTACTAATAGATTGCGTTAACACCAGAAAAAACGATTATGCAAACATATATTCTTTACTCTAGAAATATGGCATCTATGCCCTTCAAAGCAAGCTTTGTTCCTCTCCATCCATAAGGTCCATAAGATGCAAAGTGGGATGGTCCTCCATATCTGCTTCAGCCCCCTGGAAACCCTTTGAGACGGCCAATTTCTTATAATCCCTTTACATCTTTAGGCATTGCCCATAAGATACCACGTCTGTTCAGAAAAATTTCCCAACAGTGTTTAGAGAATTTGCAATGAAGGAATAGATGATCAACTGCTTCCTGATCTTCCTCACATAAGTAGCATCTACTACACAGAGAAAAGCCCCTCTTCTGCAAGTTGTTTTGTACATGCTTCCCAGGTTGCAGTCCTTTCTAAACATGCTACGTTAACTGGAGCATTTGTTTTCCAAATCATCTTCCACTGACCTAACTCCTTTAACAGCATGCTGTAACAAGTTTTAACTGAGAATAATTTATCTTTACTAGCTGTCCAAATCAAGGAATCCACCTGACTTTGATTAATCTGGACTGAGTTCACCTGCTAGAGTATCTGCCAAAAATCCTCTAGCTCCCCATCATCCAAATTTCTTCTAAATCTATCTGCCACTAAATTAAAAACTTCAAAGGTTGACAAGAACTGCCACTAAAAACATCCAAAACAGAGCTGAGAACTAGCACTTTCTCAAGATAAAACAACTACAACAAAAAACCCACTTTAATCCCATAAGTGGGGTTTGGGGAGGGTAGTGTGTACGCAGACCTTACCCCTATCCTATAAAAGTAGAGAGGTTGTTTTCAAGTTGAATTTGGTCCCTCTATTTGATTCACTGAAATGATTGGTGTTAGTTTGATATTTAAATAGTAGTAAATAACTCTAATCCCATATGTATTAGGAATAGGACATGTATTATATATATATATAGGCTCATTGTATCATTGTCATAATTAATCAATAATATTTTCTCCTGTGCATTCTCACATGGTATCAGAGCTCTGGTGAGAAGAGATCGTTGTGCGTTATTCCAGCAATCTCCGGGAAGAAAGAACTCAGTCACCGTGCAATTTTTTCCGGGGACCTAAGTGACTATTTGCGTCAAAGTCACTAATTATCAGTGTTGTGCAACATCCAACAACACCAAAAGGTTCCCAAGAGATAGGCCTCCAAACCCCTGAAAAAGTCACCTGAAAAAGACCATCCACGCACCCCACGCGCCTACCGGAGATCTGCCACCGGCAGCGCGTCTGTCCCACGTGTCGGCGCATGAGGGCTTTTCCGGCCAGAATTTGGAAACGCTTGTTTTGGACAGTGTCATCTCCTTACAATTCCAAGCCCATTGGTATTATTGCCGACTGTGAGCACGTGATTTTTGCCCTATATGAGAATTATTCCCAAAAATTCAAAATAAAATAGTTTTGCATTGTGTGTGATTTTGCGAATTTTTGTTATTTGTTTGCATTTGTGTATGCATGTTTATTTGTTTAAATTCGTTAAAAATACAAAAATATATGTATGCATTATCGTCCTTCGTCATCGAGTATTTTAAAATGTGTAGTTTTGCTTTGATTGCTTGTGTGTTTGATTAATAGGAATGTGATTTCATCTCTTTTAATATGATAGAGTGTGTTTAAATTAGTGGTGGCTAGTTAAGAAAGTTGGAAAATGGCTAAAAATGCAAAGAAATCAAGCCCAAACCAATATTTGGCCTAGGCCACGAAAGGCTGGTCTCAGAGACGTCAAAACGACGTCGTATCCAGGCTTTCCATCAGGACCGTTGATCGAATCAAATCTAACGGCTCAGTTTAGTTTATTCTTTAATCCAAACGACGCCGTTCGAGGGCATTTAATCTGATCCGTTCGTCTCATTTCATCCAACGATCTCAAAGCCTTCCAAATAAACCGACCCGTTCACCCTTAAGACCGACCCAGTCTCATTTAAACGAGACGACGTCGTTTGTCCCCTAGCAAGAGATCCTGGCCATCAATCTTGTTTGATCCAACGGCCAGGATCCCATCCCCCATTCCCTATATAACACTACCCACACACCCCGCGCCCCCGAACCAGACCCCCCTTTTCGTCTCCCAAACCTCGTCTCTTTCAGAGACGAGGAACCCTAGCCCGCCGCCCTCATTTCCCCTCGCCTGAAACCCGGCGGCAACAACGCCGTCGGTCACCAAACTAACACCATGGAACCCCCGTCACACCCCAAACCCAAATCCACAAGCCGTCTACCTCAAATCATCTCCGAGTTGCTCGAATCTTCGATCGAAGATTCGAGTCCAGACTCGACCAACGTCAAACCGTCCCAAAATAATACCCTATACTCCCATGGCCTTCCTCGTGACCAAACCAAACTTGGTTTGGCTCGAATCCAACTAGAAAGCCCCGAGCTCCAAATGGCGGTTTTGAACCCTAGAAATCTAAAGATAGGGCTTCCAGTTAGATGCACAGGCGTGTGAGGTCCAATGGACCTTAGCTTGGGTGTTCTCAATTGAGAACACCTCGGTTAAGGCCCATTTGGCTTCAAAATTTCAAGTCCGTTGGTCCAAGTCTATGTATTTCTGATTTCTTCTTCTCAAGGTATTTCTTATTTCGTTCTTCTATCCTTATTTATTTGTTGTTGGTTCAGTTCTATTAGTATTTTTATCTTTTTCGATTTTTTGCTAATTTCTCTGTTTCTTCTCTCAAAGACCTTTTATTTGGTCAAATTTTCATTTCTGTTTGTTGTTTGATTGTGTTTGTTATATGATACGTATTCGCTTCGATTAGCGTCGTCGAATAATTAGTTTCGTATTTCTTTTGTCGTTGGTTCAAATACTGTGAATCGTTAGTTTTGTTTGTCGATTATTTGTTATCGATTATACGTGTTGTAATCGATTTAACGAATATCGTCGATTAGTTATAAAGTTTGTTTAGAACAGTTAGGACAGTAATGCTTAATGCTGATTAATTTCATCTGAATCACTGATCGGATTGAAGCCTTAACTGTCTGTGATTCTAGATTTTGAATTGGGTATAGCTGTTAGGAGTCAAAATTTAGCTAGGTGGCTTACTAGTTGTACATCAAGTATACCCTTAAACTAGTGTTTAAATGGATTAAAAGAGAAGTCTATAGTTTGAATTACTGTTTGTTTAGACAAGGGATCATGGAAGTCAGGAGTCAGTTTCACTTAGGATTAAAAAGGGGTGCAAAGCACATGGGATAGACTAGTGGAACCTGCTGGACAGCAGTGTCTCCACCAGTTTCTGCACTTCAGAGAAATGAAACCCATGTTTAGACAATTCAAAGTGGGAAGACAGAGGGAATAATATGGGGGCTGATCAGTTTTTAAACAATAAAAAAAGGGGCTGCAGGACTGTTTTAGTTCTGGATATAAGGGGAGGTCAAAGACAATATATACACATTCTGGAAAAACAGAGAGGGGCAGAAATAGAAAACAGGAGATTTTTGGAAGGGAGGAGGGCTGATATACACTCTAATACACAGCTCTAACCAGCAGTTTAGAGTTCCTTAACTGCCAACTTTAGAGCTTTTTTAGCCATCAGTTTTAAGAGCTGCTTTTAGCCTCATTTGTGAGAGTTTTTTTTTTGAAAGGATTAGTTAAGAGATTTAAGAGTCAAATCTTAAGCGATCCTACACCCTATAGCACTGTTATATTAAGATCAGAAACAATTTGGGCCTTTCTTTGTTTCTATTTCCATATCCGAGGGTTCTAGTTATCTGAAGTTTTCTTTGAGCTATTTGGGTCTGTTATTGCTGCTGTTCGTTTTTGTTGGAGTTGTTGTTTGGTTTTCTTAAGTCTCCTGCTATTTCGAGTTGTTCCTGATTTTCCTATTGGCTACTGCTGCTGTTGTTATTTGCTGTTGCTGTTTGAGCTACTGCATTACTGGTCTCTGCCTTCCTCATTTCTGAATTTTCCAAATTCCAGGTACACATCTGTTACACTGGTATACAATGTAGCCGAAGTTCGAAGCATGAATAAAGTGAAGCTTTAAAGTTCGAACCCGCTCAGTCGCATCTTCATATATTTAGTTGTATCCATATGCTAGTTATTTTTTCATTCGAGTCATGTGAGTAGGCTGTAAATGTATAACTAAATTCTCATTTGTAGTAATCTAAGCTTTTGAATTCATTCCCATGTACGCTAGCTAGAAAAACCAATGATGTATTATCCATGCACTGCCATCTCTAGTTATTTCATTATAGCCATTTAAATGCATATCAAGTACTAAGGTTAAATAATCAGTTAGTTTATACTCTTTGGTTCATTTAGTCCCGTAAAAACAGTCTCCCTCAACATCAATCTCGTTTCAGCCGTATTGCGAATTTAAGCATGGATAACGCCATGTAGTCGGGTCAAATCAGCATAGGATGGCCCGGTCCCTGCTTTTCACGTTGGGCCTGGGTCCCTAAATGTTAAATGAAGGTCTGTTTAGTTCATTTCAGACTCTAACAAGTCATGTTCAGAATTCAACTACAAATAACTCAAAATATGGGATGTTACTTCTCCTTTTCACTTTTAGAGATGAAACAATGTAGGATACAAAAACATGTATAGTTAGGGCCCGGGTCTAGGTTGAAATTAGACCCATTTGTTTAAAGGTCGGAAGGTATAATTTTCAACTTAATAAAAGCGGTTCTAAATTGATTAAAGGCAAATAGGTTATAACATGTATAAAATCAAATATTTTGGCCATTTATAATAGTTTAAGCGACCGTGCTAGAACCACGGGATTCGGGGGTGCCTAACACCTTCCCTCGGGTCAACAGAATTCCTTACTTAGAATTTCTGGTTCGCAGACTTCATTTGGAAAGTCGAAATTTTCTCGATTCGGGATTTAAATAAATTGGTGATTTGGGACACCCTAATTTATTCCAAGTGGCGACTCTGAAATAAATGAAATAATCCCGTTTCGAATATTGTCACTTTAATTGGAAAAACTCCCTCGCATTTACCCTTCGAGGTAGGCGCGCCGAAAGGAGGTGTGACAGCTCTGGCGACTCTGCTGGGGATAGTTTGAACCCAGAACCACTGGTTCAGGGTCTAAGAATTCGAGCTTTGAATAATTGTTGTATTTGGCTTATTTAATATCTGATTTTATTATGTGTTTGCCTTAATATGCTAAATGTTGCTTTTACCGCTTTGATATTTTGTGAACTGTATATAAACTGTGCCGATACCCACCTCTCCTCTCAGTCTTCTTGAATTTAACATCGGGCATTTGCTGGACATAGCCCGACTTTCTTGAGATAGCCGAGGTGCTTGGCACCCGGTGAAGGATTTTAGTCACACATGTTTTAGGCGGGGAGTACCACCAGTTAAGCCGGAAAGCCATGCTACCGGTACACTGACCCTCCTCGGCTCGAGTTGTCCGCTCGAGTAAGCCAGTCTAGATACTTTCTCCAATAGGATATCAACTTAGAATAACAAAGCCTCATGCCGGATCCCTAGTAGGAACGTTTATTTGCATCATGTGCATTTTTGACTTATGAGACTCAACACAGGGGTTGGGTCTGTCTAGGACAGGTGTACCTGAAACGAAAAGACCACCATGATATATCCTGTTTGTGCATTTATTTGTGTCGGACCTGCATGCTGACCGGCTTATTCGAAAAAAAAAGAAAAAATAAAAAAATAATAAAAAAGAAAAAGAAAAAAGAGAAAATGGGTTTGAAGAAAAGAAAAACACCAGTGTATATGGCTAAGGGATTTAATCACATGTCTTGAAAGTACTAAATAATACCGAAACTCTGGTAAATTTTGAAAAAAAAGATGAAAAGAAGTCTCGTTTTTCTAACAAGGTAGTTTGTTTGGTCGAACTACGCAAGTTTGATTCTCACCGGACGTGGGATACGTAGGCAACCCATGTCGGGTTCAACTAATTTTACTTTTTCAAAAAAACAATTCAAAAAAAAAACAAATAATAATTCTGCTTTTCAAAAAAAATAATAAAAGTAAATAAATGCCTTTAGTCAAGGTAATGTCATTCTGGGGAAAACAACCAAACGCCTATAAAGGGGCGCCGAAGGACCGATTTCTCAAGAACAGTACATATGTGTCATACCGGATTCTGTTACACAGCCTTCAAATCTTCTTCAAGTGCTGAAAGCCCGTACTAACAAGATCAGTTTTTTTTTAAAAAGCAATAAAGATTTTCTCCAAGGTTTAGGAAAGTTTTTAAGTTTCATTTTTTATCTTTTCTAGGATCAGCATGATTCCTCCACAAAGAATTGGTCAAAAAAGGGCAAGAGACGAGACTCCTCCTATGTTCATGATTAGAGATAAGACCCCGAGCCTTCTCCATGATTGGTGGGCTAGTTTTGCTGCCTGGGAAAGAAATCAAGTCTTCAAGCACCTTAAGTTTCTATCATGGGAATTTAGCCGGACATGGATATGATTGGAGCCTTAGTGAGTTTTTGGGACTCCACGAACAATGTCTTCAGATTCAGAGATTGCGAGATGACACCCACCTTAGAAGAATTGGGCGGGCTCACCGGATTCGGGAAGGATCTTCACAGGAAGAAACCCACAGCTCCCAGGAAAGTAGGTGTAAATAACTTCTTGAAGAAATTGAGCCTCCGTCGAGTCCCAATGGATTGTTTAAACGAAGGGTGGGTTCCCTTGGAATATCTTTATGACAGGTTTGGTGACAAGGAAGGATTTGAAAAATTCTCGAGCACAAAATTTGTCAACCAATTAAGTTATGACGCCTGGAGAGATTTGAGAACTTTTGCCTTCATGATTGCTTTTCTAGGGACCATGGTTTTTACCGAACGTGATGGGCGTATCAGAATTCGTTTATCAGCAGTGGTCTCATACTTGCAGAGCAGCGAAGAACACATTATTCTTCATATGATCTTGGGAGACATTTTTCGGGCATTAACGCGATGTCGAGAAGGCGGATATTATTTCGAAGGGTGTAACATCCTGCTGCAAATGTGGTTCATAGAGCATCTCTATTATCATCCGATCATGATAAATTTCAGCGTAGATTGGCTGAACTACATTTGTTGTCATCCAAGCAGGGCTGCTTGTTGTAATCTCCCGAACGGATTGAGAGCCTCGCAGGAATCGCTTAGTTCCCTGAGTGCGGACAAACTCACTTGGAACTATTATTGGTTCCCCTCTGCTAAAGTTATGCACATGTCAACTTATCGCCCGTTCTACATATTAATAGGTTTCAGGGGCTTCCAGCCATACGCCCCATTACGCGTCATGCGCTAGTTGGGGAGGGAACAGAAAAAGCCCCCGACCGAAGATATGCGTCCATTCATATGGTAATTCACGACAGAGGAACTCCCAAGAGAATCTTATGCACAGAAGGTATGGTTTGGTAGTCGACTCTCTGACATCGATGAAATGGTCGACAACCGAGAACAAGGAAAAGTAAGCCTCGCATACCTCAAGTGGTTCCACAACCAGGCAGTACCCGAACAAAGAGCAGAAAGGTCGGTAAAGTATGCGGTCGACTGGGAAAGGGAGATAGAGTCCAGAGTCGGGAAGGCTAAAAGTGAAACGGCACGAGAATTTCAATCTCGTATTGACACCCTGAGAGAGGATAAGGGAATACTAGAAGCCGCCATGGACATACAGCAAGTTGATTTTGATCAAGAAAGGGCTGATTGGGCACATGAAAAGCAAGCACTCCAGGCCCAAAACCAAGAGATGAAATCGACCGCAGAAAGATCAAGAAGAAGTCGGGCTGATGAGTTGCTCATAAATGACTTAGAAAAGAAAGTCCTTGAACATCGGGAAGACTTGGAGAAAGCGGAAGCTACTCTAACCTCAATTCGGACCAGATGGAGAAGGGCGTCACACCAACGAGCACTTCATCTGCAGCAGTTAAAAAGAGATTATGAGGAAATCATCACGGACCTAAAGGGGACTAATACCACTCTCAAGGAACAGGTCTTCAAGCAAGCCCGAGACGCCAGGGCGGATAGGGACCGTTGCTACAACTTTATGGCACAGATAGAGAAACAAGTGGATAAGCTCCTGGACCAAGCCACCAGCAACGCTCGGATGTTGGGGACAAAGAATCAATAAATAGAGCAGCTGCTTAGAGAGAAAGACAGGATCAGGGCTAGAATCGAGGAAATTGAGCACTACATCACCATGAGGTGCTTAACAAGTGAGCAAATGCCCCGTACCACCCTTCTTTCCTCAGTTATGGGATATGTCCACCAAATCATGGCAGAACTGAAAAGTCTGCAAAAAGATCTCACGCCGAAATCCGCAGCAAGGCCGAACAACGCCTCGCGAGCACAAAAGTTGAAAGATTTGGAGCATACTTAGTAGAGTCTGTATTTTTCTTTTAAAGAGTCTGTTTGTCCTAAAGTTTGTATTTCCTTCCTTTATGTTTTTCCTTTATACTAATGTCTTAGCTTTGTAAGCAGAATTTTGTGGTAATAAAAAATCAAAAAAATAATATGTTTTCTATCTTTCATTGCACATATGGCCAGAACTACGCTCGGTCTGATTCATGCGGGGACATGATACGTAGGCAATCCACATAAGATTCGACCACCACTAAAAGAAAAAAAAAAGAAAAAAAAGGGGGAGATGCAGTAAATAAAGGAAAGTTTGGGAAGCAAAGATAAACCGGGATGATGCATCGCAACCAATTCCATGTATGTAGAAATCCACTTAACTGTATAAGTGCATCATACCCCTACGTGAGATTACTTATATGTCATATGCTTCAACTAATCGTTTGCTTGTATCAAAGTCCAGGTTTTAGAGCAGGGTGTTTTGGTTTTGTGGTAGTCTGGCATCACATTCAAACTTTACGAGGTCAAAAGGAAGAGTCCAACCGTCTGTTCCCGATTCAAGAAGAAGTGTTCACACTTACTTCACGAGGTCTAAAGGAAGTGTAGGAATGTCTTCAGAAATCACTCTGCCAGCAATCCCTCTCTCAGAAGAGAGCTCAATCACCACTGTCCCAACTTCCGAATCAGCCACAGCTGAAGAGAACAGAATCCTGCGCCTCCGCATATTGGAAATGTGGGAAGCCTGGAACAGCGGAAGAGAAATGCCGAGCATGATCCCTGGATTCCCCGAACTGTTCCCTAGGACGGGCGGGACCTCCAACGTCCCGATCAGTTACCCGACTACTCCATCTGTGCATCCTACCATGCCATCCCAAGTTGTCGGATCTCCTTCTGAGTCACACCCCCAGGTGTCAATGACCGGTGCAGCTCTAAATACATATACCGCACCACCTTGCCCAGCTGCTGCACAACCCACTTTGCCCAGGCCTAGCTGTGATTCTTCCTCTTTCACCTTCCAAGCACCATCCTTCTCATTGGAACCTACTCGGTTTACGGCCAATGCATACCCTCAGCATCCTGAATACGAGTTGGTACCGGGACAAAACCAAAACCTTAGGACATCCGAGCAGGATGAGATGGCCAAAAGGATGAGAAGCCTGGAGCAAAGTATGAAAAACATGCAGGGTTTAAGCGGGCAGAAGAGTGTCTCATACGCCGATCTATGTATGTTCCCGCAGGTCCATTTGCCATTGGGTTTCAAAACCCCTAAGTTTGAGAAATATGATGGACACGGCGACCCCATTGCTCATCTGAAGAAATATTGCAACCAGTTGCGAGGGGCCGGCGGCAGGGAAGAGTTGTTGATGGCATACTTCGGAGAAAGCCTGGTCGGCATTGCTTCAGAATGGTTCATGGATCAGGACATCTCCCGTTGGCACATATGGGATGATCTCGCCCGGGATTTCATCCGGCAGTTCCAGTACAACATTGACATAGCACCGGATAGAAATTCTCTGGCCAATCATAAGAAGAAGCCCTCGGAGACTTTCAGAGAATACACCATCAAATGGCGTGAGCAAGCTTCAAGGGTAAAACCTCCTATGGACGAGATAGAAATGGTCACCATTTTCCTGCAGGCCCAAGAGCCTGACTACTTCCAAAATATGATGTCAGCGATGGGAAGGCCTTTCGGAGGCAATCAAAATAGGAGAAATGGTAGAGAACGGTCTGAAGACGGGAAGAATTCTGAGTCAGGCGACCATAAGAGCAACCTCCCAAGCCATCCAGGGCGGGTCTGGAGGAATAGCCAGAGGGAAGAAGAAAGAAGAAACATCTATGGCGGTGTCAGGGGCAGGAGAGTATCATAACCTCAGACCCTATTTTTTAGAAAGAGCTCCGCAACACTACTATCCTCATCAAGATACAACCTACGCTCATCAGCCGTATATGGTCATGACTGCTCAACCCTACGGTCGACCACAACAGACCAACCGAAATCAAGCTCCACCTCCCCGAAATCAGCCTCCTTACCAGAACCACCACAATCCCCGACTTCTCCAAAATAACTTCCGTCCCCGGGAACCTCCCAGGAGACAAACATTCACCCCTATCGGTGAACCATACTCCGAGTTGCTCCCTAAGCTTATCCAGATGGGCCTCCTACAACCCATACCCCAAAATAGGCAGAACCCGAAATCACCATCATATCAGCGGGGCATCAGATGCGCCTATCATTCAGGGGCAAAAGGGCACGATACCAACAATTGTTGGACTTTGAAAAGAGCGATCAAGGATCTGATAGAGCAAAGGAAGATAGTGGTAAGGGACGAGGAAGTCCCAAATGTGACCAACAATCCTCTGCCCGCTCATAACAATGGGCCATTGATTGGAATAATCTACGAGGACAAAGAGTTCGATCCCGCCTTAAAGACCATAATTGTTATTGCCAACGCGGAGAAAAAGACTACGACACCCCCAAGTAGAGAGAGAGGGGAAGAGAAGATTGAGACTTCCAAGGGTGAGCTTGGAAAGAAGGTCGAAAGCAGAACGGAGACCAGGGAGCTCCCGAAAAGTGAGGTTCTCTATGTTCCCCGGGGCCGCCCAGAGAAACAACAAAGGTTCGAGCTGAAAAAGGGAGTACCAATGAACGTACCAAAGGGGACCTATGAGGTCCGAGGAGCAGTTAGACCACCTCGTTTGACCGAACCATTGGTCATTGGATGCGCACCGCAGAAACCAATGACGGACCCATCCATAGTGCTTTGGAATTATCAACAAACGTTGATCACCTACAAAGGCAAAGAGGTAAAAGGGGAGCCGTCGGAAAATACTCCTGTGGAGAAGTACTGGGACATACGGGAAGTAAATAACGCTACACGGAAACGTTTCCCGCCTAAGAAGCCCGTGAGCGCTGAAGAGGCGGAGGTTTTCCTCCAGAAGATGAAAATGCCTGACTTCGAGGTGGTTGATCAGTTGCGCAAGCACCCCGATCAAGTGACCATGCTATCCTTGCTCATGAGTTCATCCGAGCATCAAAAGATCATGTTGAGGACTTTGAATGAAGCACATGTGCCAGCTGATACTTCTGTAGGGCAGTTGGAAAGAATGGCAGAAAGATTCTTCGCCATCAACCAAATTTCGTTCAGCAAGAGTGATTTACCCCCGGAAGGAGCCGCACACAACAAAGCCCTACACCTGACCATCAAGTGCGAAGGGTACTACATGAAAAGGGTCATGGTAGACGGAGGTTCCGGGGTAGACATATGCCCACTCTCCACTCTATACCGCATAGGAATTGGAGCCGAAAGAACTCGACCCAACAATGTATGCGTACGGGCTTTTGACGGCATAAAAACGGACACGATCGGAGAGATCGATTTGACTCTGACTATTGGCCCGGTAGACTTTGAAGTGACTTTCCAAGTTCTGGACATGGACACGTCCTACAATTTTCTTCTAGGAAGGCCATGGATTCACGCAGCCGGAGCTGTACCTTCCACCTTACACCAGATGGTGAAGTTTGAGCATAAGGGCCAAGAGATCGTGGTCCACGGGGAGGATGAGCAATCGATCTACCGAGACCCGTCAATCCCGTGCCTCGAAGCAAGAGAAGGAAGCGAGCACATAGTCTACCAGGCTTTTGAAGTTGTGGTTGCCGATCAACATGAAGAAGGAGACCCTTATACTCAGCCCTTCCTTTCTAATGCGTCAATCGTGGTGGCCAAAGAAATGATTCAACGAGGTTTCGAACCAGGAAAGGGACTCGGGAAATCACTACAGGGAATAACAGAACCCATCACTCTTCCCTCCACTGAGAAGCTCTTCGGGATGGGATTCCACCCTACCTCAGAAGACAAAACATGGGCCAAGGAAAGAAAGAAAGAAGGTTGGGTTCTGCCGCAGCCATTGCCACATTTGTACAAAACCTTTGCCCGACCCAAATATATTGAAGAAGATGATGAGGAATTCACGGCAGAGGGAATTGAAGATATTTGTGGGGCCATGAGGAGGATGCTCTATGAAACACACATGGTTCAGCCAGGAGAAGGCACAAGCACAGTTGAGGTGTTATATGTGGGGGCAAAAGCCAAACTTCACAATTGGAAGGCTACACCGTTCCCTGTCAGGCGGGAGTCCGGGTAGACTTGTTCTGTCACCCTTCCTGCATAACTCGGATGTTTTCCCTTTCTTTAGTATTCCTTTTTTGTTGTCTTTAAAATGTAAACCTTTTTTATCTTTCCAATTCCAATGAATAAAATCGTTGTTCCACCATTATGTTTTCTTTTTTTCTGATTTCGCTATTTTTCTTTCATCCTTTCTTTTCAATTGTAATAATGCGGCTTTAAATAACATGACATGCTTGCGGACTTCACGCCCGGATCCGAACACACCGTCTAATTGTGAAATAATGAACCAAGAACTGGAATATGATGAAGAAGAGGCTTTTAGGGAAATAAATTGAGAACTGCAACACTTTGAGAATAAACCCAAGCCAAATTTGAATGACACCGAGCTAGTTAACTTGGGAACCTCTAAAGAAATTCGGGAGACCAAAATAAGCATTCACACAGATGAGAAAACTCGAGATGCAATAATTCAACTCTTGTTCGAGTTTAAAGATGTGTTTGCTTGGTCATACGATGACATGCCAGGGCTAGGGGTTGATCTAGTGGTGCATAAATTGCCAATCTACCCTGATTGTC
>MU726960.1:21327-42901 GCA_026770625.1 Nicotiana glauca | reverse complement strand
GTAGAACCGCGGCAGGCCGCGTATTTTCTGAAAAGGCACCTTTTCAAGACACCTTTTCTGATATTTGCCTATAAATTGTGAGGCAAAGCTGCATCTTTTACACACGAAATACATTTCAGAACTCCTCTTCTGATATTTGCTCCGTTTTTGAGTTCGTTGGAATCCTGCAGTTTGTATTGCCACTGTTGCAGGAAGGTTTATTCCGTTTTATCCTGGGAGGATTTAATCCATTACCTTGGCAACGTGTGAGGGGGTTAAAATTCCTTAAGGACACACAAGCAAATTGTGGACTCGGAAATTTCTCATTCTTCTATCTTTTTTTATTTTTTAACAGTTTATTTTTAACACAGTGACGCTTACAATAATTTGCAACAGATCACTTCTTTGTTGCTTGATAGTCTAATGAGGATTTCATTAAGGAGTTCGTCCATTAGATTGTTGAAAATAAAACATAATATATAAATATAATTTAAAAAAGAAAAACAAAAGAGGCAAGTTGAAGCCTGTACTTTAACTAAAATTATTTTATAGTTTTTACTTGTAATTAATAGAATTATTTCATTTTCTAATTTGTTCTCAACATCATCTGTGAAAATCACTGATGTGGAAATTTTGGTTCTTTAGTTTAGGGATGAGCATTCGGACAGTTCGGAATGCGTATGAAAATGGGCTTTTGACAAAGTTAGCCGCTCGGCAAAAACTATAAACAGTCGCCTAGCCCATAATTGCACATTATAACTTGTAGCCAAAAACAAATAAATTATATTAACCAGCATATCTGTGCCACCCCGCCGTCCCTAGTCGCCAAAGTTCAAAATTTTCATGCATTCTTTCCTCTTCTTCCAATTTATCTCGTTCACCACAACTCTACCGATGCATAAAAGGATTCTTGAATAATCATAGGGTAACCTGAAAATCCTTAGGAAAGACTTCTACAAGACGTTCTATTTTTCAATAGAAATATATTCGTTCAAGAAGGGATCTAAAAGATGTTAATCGTAAATGAGAAGATTGGTTATGTAAAAAGACGAAAGTGGATTCACATTCATATACATAAGAATTATATAAGAAGAAGAATCTTTGATTTTTTTTTTTTTTGAAAAGGAGTAACCGGGCTTCTTTGAAATAATAAGACTATTCAAATTTCAATATTCATGGAGAAAGAATCGTAATAAATGTAAAGAAAAGACATCTTTTACCCAATGGCGAAGAGTTTGAACCAAAATTTCTGGATGAACATGATAGGGTATTAGTATATCTAATATATAATTTAGATGTGAAATATTGTCCTCTAAAAAAGGAAATGTTGAATGAATTGATCGTAAATTATGAGATTTAAAATTTTTTTTGCCTTCGAAAGAAGATAAAGAAGATATTAATCGTAGAAAAAATAGAATTTCCACAATAACGCAAATCTCACTAATATCATTTAAGAATACAAACTCTTGTTGCACCCCAAAAATAAATTTTTGCTAGAATCATAAGTAGAAATAAGAAAATTATTTTGTTGGTACATTCGAATAATTAAACGGTTCAAAATTAGGAAACTTAATTTATTGTTATGACCTGGATTTTCCAACAAAATCAACCTATTTCTATTTAAACCATGATCATGAGCAAGTGCATAAATATACTCCTAAAAGATAAGTGGATATAGGAAGTTGTATTGTTGCGATTTATCTAGCTGTAAATATCTTTAGATTTCTTCCATTTGAAATTCGATTTGAACCAAAGTTGGAAGATTTTGAGGGTTATCAAATGATACATAGTGCGATACAATTAAAATAAAGTATTATAGTAAGAATAGATATCTTGGATACAGATAAACTTCTCAACGGATTCTCTATCATCTTTTTTTTTTTCGTTTCGTTTAATTGGTCTATGTTATAGTGTTATTGGATAATAAGATGGTTAGAAATCCTTTATTTTTTCAACATAATCGCTCTTTTGACTTCGGAAGTTTGTTTCTTTATCAATATATTATTTCTTCTACACACACATCTTCATAATAGAAAATGGTAATAGTTAGGATTTATCAAAAAAAATCGAGAATTCACTCATGGGACAAGAAACCCTTCCCGTATCAGGCACTAATAAATTTTTAACGTCTAAATAGATCGGGAATCATTCAAATTAAGAACAAATGCTCGTTGCTTTTTCTTTCCCTATAATTTAATTGAAGCCGCAACACTATCCATTTGTTCATTCGACCCAACTTTATTTTGTTCTGTTCCAAGAATTCTAACACGGTTTTCTACCCATCTAGGAACAATGAAATATTCTCAGAACTTTCCATTGATACGACATGCTATTTTTACCATTCATTAATTACCTTTCAAGATCAGTCGTGGTCTTCCAAACTTTACCGAGAATATGAACGAATCCCTCACTTCATCCATATACAAATAAATTATATTAACCAGCATATCTGTGCTGCCTCGCCCTAGTCGCCAAAGTCCAAAATTTACATGTATTCTTTCCTCTTCTTCTAATTTATCTCGTTCACTACAACTCTACCAATCCTTGATCTCGTATCTTCTAATTTGTTGGAAACAAATCATTCACCCAAAAAAATTTGTAATAAAAATCAATAATACAAACCATCAACACTTCTTTTTCAGGCCAAAACTCCAAAACTTTCTTTATTCCACCACTTCCATTCTTATTTTATACAAAATTTCATCTTTCCTTACAAAATTCTCCTCGTTCAATTTATATATTTTTTCACAGATTCTAGAATCTTCACAACTCAATTCTTCTGTTTAATTCACATTGTTTCCCTTCTTCACAACAACAATCATAATGAATATTGACACTGTATAATTCAGTGTATACTAATTAAGTATATTATAATAAGTGTATAATTAATGTGAACTCACTCAATATATACTTCTTATACATTATATATTAATTATTCACTTTTTGAATTGTAGAAGTTTTATGATTGTTCTTTCTCATATAAAACTTGAAATATATACTAAATAGACTGTCACTATATAATTTATATACAATAGATTGTTACTATATAAAATAGACTTTCATTGTATAAAAAATATATTCCATCCGTTCAAATTAGATGAGATACTTTTCTTTTTGGTATGTTCCAAAATAAATTCTGAATTGGAAAATAATTCAACTTTAAACTCTTCATTTTACCAATTTTATCCTTAATGAGAAGTTTTTATAACTACAAAAATGTCATGGCCTCACAAGCTTTTACCTCTTGAGCTTTTAAGACCACAACTTTCAAAAGTCTTTTTTTTCTTAAATTCGGTGCTGAATCAAACTATCTCATCTAAATTGAAACAGAGGAAGTACTAAATAGACTATCACTATACAAAATAGACTGTCATTATACAAAATATATACATAATAGATTGTCACTATACAAAAAATATACTAAATAGACTGTCACTATAGAAATATATCCAAAATAGGCCGTCACTATAAAAAAATATACAAAATAGACTGTCACTATACAAGTTATATACAATAGACTGTTACTATACAAAATAGACTGTCATTATACAAAAAATATACTAAATATACTGCCACTTATACAAAAAATATACTTAATAGCCTGTCTATATATAATTTATATACAATAGGCTGTCACTATACAAATATATATAAAATAGACTGTCGCTATACAAAAAAATACTAAATAGTCTGTCACTATAAAAAATATATACAAAATAAACCCTTACTGTACAAAATATATACATAATAGACTGTCACTATACAAAAAAATATAGTACAAAATAGACTTTCACTATGCAAAAATATACAAAATAGACATTTCAGGTTATTAGATGTAATATGTTTGGGCTAGAGGGACATTTCATGTTAGTGAGGAAAATATGGGCTATTAAAATATTGAGGGGTTATAGAGGGTGATTTTCTCAATGAAAATTTCGGTTTGGATTTTTGATTTTCGGATTGAAGAAATGACAATCCAAATCCAATCCAAATAAGTTCGGATTAGACCGAATTTTTTAAGTTCGGTTCGGTTAATCGGTTTGGATATTTTGAATTTTCGATTTTGAGCATGTAAGTTGAGTTGTTTCTTCTTTTTACATAAATGAATATCCAAATAAAGTGCTCATGTTAAATTGTCTGAAGAGTTCCTAATTCTCACCGCAATCATCCAAATAAAATATTAAAGTGATGAAATTATTATAAAAAAATACAATAGAGACATTAATGTGACCGATAAAAAGTAGAAATAATAAAATCATGTCCAAATAGAAAGTATGCTCACAGTAACTTAGTAATTAATAACTTATTAGTATTGACATATGGATAATGAACTAAATATAAAGTATAAGAATTTTGGATATCTAAAAATTCAAAATACCAATTCCAATATCCAATCTGAAATCCAAAAATTTTAACAATTAAATCCAAAATTCGATCTATAATCCGAAAATCTAAATCAAAAATCCAAAAAATTGAATTTCGGGTTTGCCCAAACTATGCCCGCTCCTACTTTAGTTCATGGAAAGCGTAACTAGGTTCAACCCTTTCTTGGTCTGAAAATGGGGGCATTTGTATCTATACCCGCTTTTTGGGTCACGTTTTAACTTGTGCCCGCTTTGCAAAAAAAATTACAAGCGTACCCACTTTTTCGCGTAACTTTAGCATATGTGGCTGAAGTAGCAAGGGCAATCACGCAAAACTTCAGCATTCTAGTAGACAGGCCTGAAGTAGCAAAGGCAATACAAACTTCAGCAGAAGAAGCTGAAGTTATTTAGTTCATTTGTAAAAATTTCAGCACTAAATAAGTTGGAGTTTTTTTGTCATGGATTCATTAGTTTTGTCGTAAAGCTTTTTCAAAAACTTGAGCAGAAGATACTGAAGTTATTTAGTTCATTTGTAAAAACTTAAGCACTAAATAAGCTGAAGTTTTTTTTGTCCTGGATTCATTAGTTTTGTCATAAAGCTTTTTCAAACACTTCAGCAGAAGATGCTGGAGTTATTTAGTTCATTTGCATAAGCTGAAGTTTTTTTTTGTCCTGGATTCATTAATTTTGTCATAAAGCTTTTTCAAACACTTCAGCAGAAGATGCTGGAGATATTTAGTTCATTTGTAAAAAGTTCAGCACTAAATAAATCGAAATTTTTTTGTCCTGGATTCATTAGTTTTGTCATAAAGTTTTTTCAAACAATTCAGCAGAAGATGCTGAAATTATTTAGTTTATTTGTAAAAAACTTCAGCACTATATAAGCTGATGTTTTTGAAAAAGTTTTCTAACATACTAGATAGATAATTACCTTATTCTTTCATATTGTATTATTACTATAAAATAATCACATTGTCAATAGTATCTAAATCATTAATTTTTAAAATAATAACTGTAAAAAGTACAGAATTATCATGAAAAGAATCACTAAGTTTGACCTTAAACTTCCCGTACGTGGAAATATTCACAAATTATTGTCTACTAACTTACGTAATTATTTATAATTTATTTTTAAATAATCTGATAAATCTACTTATGACAATTATCCCATGAACTGAAGTTTCATAGCAGCACCAACAATAACATAAGAAAAAAGAAGAAGAAGAAGAAGAAGAAGAAGGATAAGGGAAGAGAAAATGGGCTGAAGTTATTTTAAAAATGGGTATAAGCTAAAACTTTTAAAAAAATAGGTATAGGTTAAATAAGGACGACCAAATATGATGCCCGTGCAATTTTAACCTGAAAATGTCCTTTCCAATTCTTAACTTCATTTATCTAATTCGACGTGCATACGGACAGAGAAACAAATACAGAATCTTGCTATTGCATTTCTTGGAGGCGGAATTTTTCAGGGGTATACGAATATTTATCAATGATCTCAAGTTCTAGTAGGAGAAAGAAAAAAGACTACCAAATTTGTTAGTCTTGATAAGATTAACAATAAATTAAAAGGTTGAAAGTCTAAATTACTCAATATTGCCGGAGGGCTCATGTCTTTGCGAAGTTGAGAGTTCACATCTGCTTCCATAGCCAGTTGTGTTATCCAAAATAACTACTTCCATGTGTATCACTAGAGACTTAGATTGAACTCTAAGGAATTTCATTTGAAGAAAAACCAATGGAAAAAATGGAAATCACACTTGATCGGTGGCAAGAAATAGCAAAAACAAAGCACCTAGGAGGCGTTGGATTCTAACAACAACAAAAATACAATTACTACGCCTCAATCTCTTAGGGTTGATGTAGGACTCCTCCATATTTGTGATGATCTAGCCGGTCATCTTAAGAATTTACGCCTCGATCCCTTATTAATTGCTTTTTCCAAGTTTATTTTTGCTAATTTAGTTTGCCGGAATGTTCAGTTTTGAGTATCGGAGAGTTTTGGGACACTTAGTCCCTAGATGAGAGCTTAAGTGTTGGAAAGTTGACTATAATCGGAATAGTATGAAGACGGTCTCGGAATGGAAATCCGATGGTTCCGTTAGCTCTGTTAGGTGATTTTGGGGTTAGGAGCGTGATCGGAATGTGTTTTGGAGGTCTGTAGCTAATTTAGGTTTGAAATGCCGAAAATTGAACTTTTGAAGTTTCCGCAGATAGTGATATTTTGATACGAGGGTTGGAATGAAATTCGGAAAATTGGAGTAGCTCCATAGTGTTTAATGTGACGTGTGTGCAAAATTTTAGGTCATTCGCACGAGGTTTAATAGACTTTTTGATCGAAAGTGTATTTTTAGACTTTTTGAAATTCTTAAGGTTGAATTCGATGAAAAATAGGTGTTTTGATATTGTTTTGAGCGTTCCGAAGGTTGGAACAAGTTTGAATAATGTTATGAGATATGTTCATAGGTTTGGTTGAGGTCCTGAGGGCCTCGGATGAGTTTCGGATGCTCAACGGATCATTTTTGGAACTTGTTGAATTGCTGAATTGCTGGTATCTGGTTTCCTTCTCTGCGATTGCATCCTTATGTTCGCGATCGCGTAGTGTAATTCCGGGGGTGGCCCAATTTCTTCTTCGCGATCGCATAATACTGTCCCTTCCTCCTTCGCGTTCGCATCGTAGAACTGGGAGCTGGTGGCCCAGTGACCTTTTACTCTTCGCATTCGCGTGGCTTCAACCGCGAACGTGTAGGCTTGCTTTTCCCCTCTTCCGCGATCGCGTGCCTTGTGCTGCGTTTGTATAGGCCAATTCGAGGAGCCTTCACTTTTCCTCTTCTACGATCGCATTCTTCATGTCGCGATTGCGTAGGCCATTTGTAGAGCCTTCCACTTTTACTCTTCGCGATCGCAAATGATTTCTTACGATCGCAATGAACAACATCTAGGCAGAGAATTTAAAATCCAAAATCGAGGGTTTAGGCCATAACTCATATTTAGGACTTGGGAGCTTGGGAGATCACGATTTTTGAGTGGATTTTCACCTGGACGACTTGGGTAAATGATTCTTACTCGGTTTAGACTAGTTTCCACTAATCTTCACTTAAATTCATCCTTTAATTTCGGAATTTTGGTAAAAATTGGGGAAAAAGTCCTTAGACCTAGAGATTGAGTTTTGATTGGGTTTTTGACATCTGATTTGAGAGATTTTTATATGAATTGACTCGTGTGAGTGTGAGAATTCTGAAAAATATAAATTTCACCCGATTCTGAGACGTGGGCTGAGGGGCATTTTGGTCATTATATATATAATTTCGCATCTTAGCTTAGAATTTAATTGTAGAATCAACTTCTTGAAGTATTATTTACATTATGAAATGGAATTGAATAGATTTGGGCCATTTGGAGTTGGATACTCATGGCGAAAGCGTGATTTCGAGTTGATTTTGAGCTGGTTCGAGGTAAGTGGCTTGTCTAACCTTGTGTGGGGGACCTTCACCTTAGGATATGATATTTGATAATTGAATTGCCTTGTGCGTGAGGTAACGAGCGCGTACTTTTGCAAATTATTGAAAATTCGATTTTTCTTAAAGTATCCCTTAACATGTTTACTTGCCTGCTTTATTGTAATTTCAAACTTAGCCTGTTGTTAGTTAGAAGAGCGTGTTTAGTTGACATAAATTGCCTATTTGATTAAATTGCCTTGATTGCATTAAGCAAAGCATGTTAGACTAGAACTACTTGTTGCCTTGCTATGAAATTCCACTCTAAATTTCTTCTTGCTGTTGCAGTGTATTTACATTGGGACTACGGATGTGGGAATCCGGTAGCTTCCCCCTTGTTTGTTTACTTTGAGACTACGAGTTAGATTCTAGATAAATCCCCTGCACAGTTATATGGAACTACGGGAATGCACCCGGTAGATTCCCCCAGTACTAGGTATTTATATTTGGGACTACGGATCGGAATTTCGGTAGAACCCCGCGCATTGATAGTTGGACTACGGGATGGTATCCTGGGAGATCCACTGGATAGTTGTAAAAGGGACTACAGGACGGTATCCTAGGAGATCCTCGTTGTTACTATTGGTATTGAGCTGTTCTTACTTCCGTGTTTACTCCATCCTTTTTTTATAATTGTTGTTGCCTTGTATGAGCTGTTTTATTCCATTGCTGTACTCATTATACTGCTTACTCTACACAGTTAAATCTTATATTTTATTTGACCTCAATAGGGCCCTGACCTTCCTCTTCACTAGCGCTATGGTATACTCATGCCCCTTTCTGCGCATGTTTTTCATGTGCAAATCCAGGTATTTCTGCACAGGCTTACCATCCTTGACGCATGGAGAGCTTTTGGAGACTTCGAGGTACATCTGCCGCGTCCGCAGACCAAAGAGTCTCTATCTTTTTTTTATCTTGTAGTATTAGCCCTTCTATCATATTGTTGATGTAGACATTCCGGAGTTAGAGCATTTTACTATATTTCTTTCAGCTTGTGTTCCTGTGAGTTTCCAGGTTTTGGGATAGTGATGCAGAAGTTTTGAGATATTGTTCTGTATATGCCGAGCGGCATTCTATATACCGTTCTGTTCTAGTTATTCCTGGTTTAGATTTATATTTCTGCGAGTTTCGATTTATTTTCCGCACTTGTTAAGCTTACCTAGTCGTAGAGACTAGGTGCCATCACGATAGTTCACGGAGGGCAAACTGGAGTCATGCCAAGTTGGTATCAGAGCTCTAGGTTCATAGGAGTCACAGAGCACAGGCCGATTTATTAGAGTTTCGCTGATCGTTACGGAGACGTTTGTACGTATCTACGAGAGGCTATGTAACTGTTAGGAAAACAAAATTATACTTTATTGATTTTCGTGTCGTGCACTATTTTGACATCACAATTCTAAACTTCTATCTTTTATTCTCTCACAGATGGTGAGGACACGTGCTACTCGAGATGATCAGGCACCCGCGCCCCCTACTGCAGACGTTAGAGGCCGGGGTCGAGGTAGAGGTCGAGGATTCGCACGTGGTGCATCCAGAGCACCTGCGCAAGCTGCCGCCGAGGTACCACCAGCATTTCCAGCCGGAGACCAGGCACCTGACACGCTTACTACTGCTACCACTACTCCAGCTGTTCAGGAGACTCTGGCACAGTTCATGGGCATGTAAACCACTTTGGCTCAGGTAGGGTTGCTTTCCCTTGCTGCAACCAAATCCCAGGCCGGGGGAGGAGCACAGACTCCCGCCGCCTGCACTCTTGAGCAACGAGTGCATGTTGAGTAGGTTCCCGAGATTATTCCTGTACCGCATGCAGTTCCCCTTCAGCCCGATGATAGGGCATCGACTTTCGAGGATGAGCAGCTGAGGCTTGAGAGGTTCAAGAAGTACAAGCCTTCTGTATTTAGTGGTCTAGCATCGGAGGGTGCTCTGGGATTTCTTGATGAGTGTTACTACATTCTCTGTACCATGGGTATTTCAGGATCCAGTGGGGTTTCTTTCACTACCTTCCAGCTTCGAGGGGCCGCCTATGAGTGGTGGCGTACCTATGACTTAGATAGTCCGTATGAGGCTGCTTCACTGACTTGGGCTCAGTTTTCAGAGCTGTTCTTGAGAGAGTATGTTCCTCAAAGGCGTAGGGACGCATGGCGTGCAGAGTTTGAGCATTTGCGCCAGGGTGTTATGACTGTTTTAGAGTATGCTGTTCGTTACACCAGTTTGGCTAGGCATGCACCAATTGGTTGCTACATTTCGTGAGAGGGTTCGCCAGTTTATTGAGGGGCTTATTCCTGGCATTAGATCTAGCATGTCTCATGAGTTGGAGATGGATATTTCTTATCAGCAGGATGTGAGCATTGCTAGGAAGATTGAGGGTATGCATGCTAGGGAGAGAGAGGGGAGGGAGGCCAAGAGGTTTCGAGAGTTGGGCCATTATTCTGGCACCCATACCCCAGCTGCAAGTCATCATGGTAGATTTTATATGAGTCACCCCGTTCATTCAGCTCTTCCAGCAGCCAGCAGTGCTCCAGCTCCTCCTAGGCTTTAGGAGCCTTATTATGCACCTCCGGTTTCTAGCGCGCCTCCTGAGCGGGGTGCTTTCAGAGGTCAGTCCAGCAGATCTGGCCCTAGCTCGTCATAGCCACCACGTCTTTTCAGAGCTTGTTTTGAGTATGGTGAAACACGCCATATGGTGAGGGATTGCCCTAGACTTGGGAGGGGTGCACCTCCACAGACTTCTCAGCCACAGCATGCCCCGCAGAGTTCTCAGGCCATGGTTCCAGCTCCAGTTTCTACCCCACCTGCTCAGCCAGCTAGATGTGGAGGTCAGGGAGGTAGAGGTCTCCCTAGAGGGGGAGGCTAGGCCAGATACTATGCCATGCTTTCCTGTACCAAGGTTGTTGCCTCCGATTCTGTCATCACAGGTATTATAGTGGTTTGCCACCGAGATGCATCGGTTCTATTCGATCCAGGCTCTACTTACTCTTATGTGTCTTCTTATTTTGCTCCGCATTTGGGTGTACCTCGGGATTCTTTGAGTTCCCCTATTTATGTTTCTACTCCTGTGGGAGATTCACTTGTTGTGGACCGCATTTACCGGTCGTGTTTGGTTACTCTCCGTGGTTTTGAGACCAGAGCCAATTTGTTGTTACTCAGCATGGTTGATTTCGATATTATCTTGGGCATGGACTAGTTGTCGCCCCATTATGCTATTCTTGGTTGTTACGCCAAAACCGTGACGCTGGCTATGCTAGGTGTACCGCGTGTTGAGTGGAGGGGTACCTTAGATGATACCCCCAATAGAGTTATTTCTTTCCTTAAAGATCAGTGTATGCTTGAGAAGGGGTGTGAAGCGTATTTAGTTTATATGAGAGATGTCAGTATTGATACTTCTTCAGTTGATTCAGTCCCAGTAGTACTAGATTTTCCCGATGTGTTGCCAGCTAATCTTTCGGGCATGCCGCCTAATAGAGATATTGATTTTGGCATTGATCTATTGCTGGGCACTCAGCCCATTTCTATTCCTTTGTATTGTATGGCTCTTCCAGAGTTGAAGGGTCAATTACAGGAATTGCTTGATAAGGGTTTTATTCGACCCAGTGTTTCACCTTGGGGTGCTCTTGTCTTGTTTGTGAAGAAAAAGGATGGTTTTATGCGTATGTGTATCGATTATCGCCAGTTGAACCAGGTTACAGTGAAGAACCGTTATCCTTTGCCTCGTATTGATGATCTGTTTGACCAGCTTCAAGGCGCACAAGTGTTTTCTAAGATTGATTTGCGCTCAGGTTACCATCAGTTGAATATTCGGAAGCCAGATATCCCAAAGACTGCTTTCAGGACTCGGTATTGTCATTACGAGTTTCTTGTTATGTCATTTGGGCTGACCAATGCCCCAACAGATTTCATGCATTTGATGCACAGTGTATTCCAGCGATATCTTGACTCTTTTGTTATTGTCTTTATTGATGACATTTTGGTATATTCCCAGAGTCGGGAAGATCATGAGCAACACTTGAGGATAGTGGTTCAGATTTTGAGGGTAAAGAAATTATATGCAAAGTTTTCAAAATGTGAGTTTTGGTTGGATTCTGTGGCATTCTTGGGCTACATGGTATCGAGTGAGGGTATTCGGGTGGATCCGAAGAAGGTAGAGGCAGTTGAGATTTGGCCCAGACCATCCTCAGCTACAGAGATCCGCAGTTTCCTTAGCTTGGCGGGTTACTACCGTCCTGTTGTGGAGGGCTTTCATCGATCGCAGCCCCTATGACTAGATTGACCCAGAAGGGTGCTCTGTTCTAGTGGGCGGAAGAGTGTGAGGCGAGCTTTCAGAAGCCCAAGACAACTTTGACTATGGCCCCAGTTTTGATATTCCTTATAGTTTCAGGGTCTTATATTGTCTATTATGATGCCTTGAGAGTTTTCCTCGGAGCAGTATTGATGTAGCATGGTAGGGTGATTGCCTACGCATCCAGATAGTTGAAGATACATGAGAAGAATCATCCTGTCCATGATCTTCAGTTAGCTGCCATTGTTCACGCCCTGAAGATTTGGTGCCATTATCTATATGGTGTGCCCTGTGAGATTTATACTGACCATCGGAGCTTGCAGTATTTGTTCAAGTAGAAGGATCTAAATTTGTGCCAAAGGAGGTGGTTGGAGTTGTTGAAGGATTATGACATCACTATTTTATATCACCCGGGCAAGGCCAATGTAGTGGCTGATGCCTTGAGTCGCTGGGCAGAGAGTTTGGGGAGTTTGGCATATTTTCCAGCATCAGAGAGGCCTATTGCGATGGATGTTCAGGCCTTAGCCAGCCAGTTTGTGATATTGGACCATTCGGAGCCCAGTCGAGTTCTAGCTTGCATGGTTTCTCGGTCTTCCTTATTTGATTGTATCAGGGAGCGGCAGTGTGATGACCCTTATTTGCTTGTCCTTAAGGACAAGGTTCAGCATGGTGATGCTAGAGACGTGACCATTGGCGAGGATAGAGTATTGGGGATGCAAGGTCGGGTTTGTGTACCCAATGTTGATGGGCTTCAGGAGCTGATTCTAGATGAGGCCCATAGTTCACGGTATTCCATTCATCCGGGTGCCGTGAAGATGTATCAGTACTTAAGGCAACAATATTGGTGGAGGCGGATGAAGAAATATATAGTTAGGTTTGTAGCTCGGTGCCTCAATTGTCAGCAGATAGAGATTTCGGAGTGGAAGTGGGAGCGTATCACCATGGACTTTGTATCTGGACTCCCATGGATTTTGAAGAAGTTCGATGCCATTTGGGTTATTGTGGATCAGCTGACCAAGTCTGCTCATTTCATTCCTGTGTGTACCACTTATTCTTCGGAGCTGTTAGCGAAGATTTATATCCGAGAGATTATTTGTCTGCATGGTATTCCAGTTTCCATCATTTCGGATAGAGGTACTCAGTTTATATCGCGGTTTTGGAGAGCCGTACAACAGGAGTTAGGTACTCGAGTGGAGTTGAGCATAACATTTCACCCTCAGACGGATAGACAGTCTGAGCGCACTATTCAGATTCTTGAGGATATGCTCCGTGCGTGTGTGATGGAGTTTGGGGGTTCTTGGGATCAATTCTTGTCATTGGTAGAGTTTGCTTACAACAACAATTATCAGTCTAGCATTCAGATGGAACTGTATGAGGCTTAGTATGGTAGGCGGTGTAGATCTCCGTTGGGTTGGTTTGAGCCGGGTGAGGCTAGATTATTGGGCACAAATTTGGTTCAGGATGCTTTAGAGAAGGTTAAGGTGATTCAGGATAGGATATGTACAGCCCGGTCCCGACAAAAGAGCTATGCGAATCGGAAGTTCGAGATGTTTCCTATATGGTTGGGAGCGGTTCCTACTTCGGGTTTCGCCTATAAAAGGCGTTATGAGATTTGGTAAGAAAAGGAAGTTGAGTCCGAGGTTTACTGGCCCTTTTGAGATATTGAGGCAAGTTTGGGAGGTTTCTTATGAGCTTGCCTTACCTCCCAGCCTGACAGGGGTTCATCTGGTATTTCATGTTTCGATGCTCCGGAGATATCACGGTGATCCATCGCATGTTTTGGATTTTAGTTCAGTCCAGCTGGACAAGGATCTATCTTATGTTGAGGAGCCAATGGCATTATTGGAAGGGAAGGTTAGAAAGCTGAGGTCAAAGAACATTGCATCAGTGAAGGTTCAGTGGCGGGGTTAAAGAACATTGCATCAGGGAAGGTTCAGTGGCGGGGTTAGAAATCTGATTTTTCTTAAAGTATCCCTTAGCATGTTTCCTTGCCTGCTTTATTGTAATTTCAAACTTAGCCTGTTGTTAGTTAGAAGAGCATGTTTAGTTGACTTAAATTGCCTATTTGCTTAAATTGCCTTGACTGTATTAGGTAAAGCATATTAGGCTAGAACTACTTGTTGCCTTGCTATGAAATTCCATCTCTGAATATCATCTTGTTGTTGCTGTGTATTTACATTGGGACTATAGATGTGTGATTCCGGTAGCTCCCCCTTGTTTTTTTACTTTGGGACTATGGGTTAGATTCCCGGTAGATCCCTCTGCACAGTTATATGGAACTACGGGAATGCACCCGATAGATTCCCCCAGTACTGGGTATTTACATTTGGGACTATAGATCGGGATTCCGATAGATCCCTGCGCATTGATAGTTGGACTACGGGACAGTATCCCGGGAGATCCACTGGACAATTGTAAAAGGGACTACAGGACGGCATCCTCGGAGATCCTCGTTGTTACTATTGGTATTGAGCTATTCTTACTTCCGTGTTTACTCCGTCCTTTTTGCATAATTGTTGATGCCTTGTATGAGCTGTCCTATTCTATTACTGTACTCATTATACTGCTTACTTTACACTGTTAAATCTTATACTTTATTTGAACTTAGTAGTGCCCTGACCTTTCTCGTCACTACCCGACCGAGGTTAGGCTTGGCACTTACTGAGTACCGCTGTGGTGTACTCATGCCCCTTTCTGCGTATGTTTTTCATGCGCAGATCCAGATATTTCTGCATAGGCTTACCATCCTTGAGGCAGGGAGAGCTTATGGAGACTTCGAGTACATCTGCCGCGTCCGCAGACCGAAGAGTCTACATCTTTATTCTATCTTGTAGTATTAGCCCTTCTACCATACTGTTGATGTATACGTTCCAGAGTTAGAGCATTCTTCTATATTTCTTTCAGCTTGTGTTCCCATGAGTTTCCGGATTTTGGGATAGTGATGCAGAAGTTTTGAGATATTGTGATGTATATTCCGAGCGGCTTTCTATATACAGTTCCGTTCTAGTTATTCCTGATTTAGATTTATATTTTTGCGAGTTTTGATTTATTTTCCGCACTTGTTAGGCTTACCTAGTCGTAGAGACTAGGTGCCATCACGATAGTGCATGGAGGGTGAACTGGTGTCGTGACAAGTTGATATCAGAGCTCTAGGTTCATAGGAGTCAAAGAACACAGGCCGATTTATTTGAGTCTCACTGATCGGTATAGATACGTCTGTACTTATTTACGAGAGGCTATGTAACTGTTAGGAAAAGAATTCTACTTCATTTATTTCCTTGTCGTGTGATATTTTGACATCAAAATTCTAAACTTCTATCTTCTATTCTCACACAGATGGTGATGATACGTTCTACTCAAGATGATCAAGCACCCGTGCCCCCTACTACAACCGTCAAAGGCCAGGGCCGGGGTAGAGGCCGAGGTCGCACACGTAGTGCAGCCTGAGCACCTACGCGAGCTGTCGTCGAGGTACCACCAGCAGTTCCAGTCGGAGTCCAGGCACCTAACACACCTACTACTGCCACTACTACTCCAGCTCTTCAGGAGACTCTGGCATAGTTCATGAGCATGTACACCACTTTGGCTTAGGAAAGGTTGCTTCCCCTTGCTGCAGCCATATCCCAGGCCGGGGGAGGAGCACAGACTCCCACCTCCCGCACACCTGAGCAGCGAGTGCATGTTGAGCAGGTTCTCGAGATTATTCCTGTACCGCCTGCATCGCCCGTTCAGCCCGATGACAGGGCAACGGCTTCCGAGGATGATCATCTGAGGCTTGAGAGGTTCAAGAAGTACAAGGCTCATGTATTCAATGGTCTAGCATCGGAGGATGCTCTGGGATTTCTTGATGAGTGTTACCGCATTCTCCGTACCATGGGTATTTTAGGATCCAGCGGGGTTTCTTTCACTACCTTCCAGCTTCGAGGGGCCGCCTATGAGTGTTGGCGCACCTATGAGTTAGATCGTCCAGATGAGGATGCTTCACTAATTTGGGCTCAGTTTTCAGAGCTGTTCCTGAGAGAGTATGTTCCTCAGAACCTCAAGGACGCATGGCGTGCAGAGTTTGAGCATTTGCGCCAGGGTGCTATGACTATTTCAGAGTATGCTGTCCGTTACACCAGTTTGGCTAGGCATGCACCAGCCTTGGTTTCTACTGTTCGCTAGAGGGTTCGCCAGTTTATTGAGGGGCTTATTCCTAGCATCAGATCTAGCATAGCTCGTGAGTTGGAGATGGATATTTCTTATTTTCTGCACTTGTTAGGCTTACCTATTTGTAGAGACTTAGTGTCGTCACGACAGTTCACGAAGGGCGAACTGGGATCATGACAATATCAAAATGCTCCATTAGGGGTAACGACCCGACCGATCCATTAGGTGAATCGACAACTTATGATTCCAGGTTTTAAGTGTGAGATGTAATTTTAGTATGCTAATGATGAGCCAGTCTGGAGGCCTTGAGGATGGATATTGACTATAGCTTGAGCACAGAGGTGCTGATGGTGTGAGAACATGCTTTTGGACTTATATGTCCGGTAACGTCCCTATGAGTGGAATTTATGACTAGATGAGTGGTCGGATTGCTATATGATAAGTATGATGTGACTATGGGTGTGTTAAGATAGATTGGATTTGACGAAAAGAGTTTGATTGAGATGTAAATTGGGTGCTTGATTTTTGTCTTGATTTGATGTATAGTCTTGAGTTATGGGTGTGTTGAAGGGTCTTTTCATATTGTTTAGTTGAGGAGTGAAGTAGATTTTCATGTCGTGATATGAGTTCATACTTAGGAAGATTAAGTCATTGTGCAATAGTTATGACTGTGGAAGGGTATAAAGAGATGTTATTCGAGGCGAAGCAGGTGGGTTACCTCCTACGGGATGTCATGAGGTTTGCGTGATTCCTATGTTGTTTTGTAGCGAGTTCTCTTTTACCACTGAATAATATATGTTGCAATTTGAGTTTGGATCATTTATGTGAGTTGTCTTAACTGTTATAAGGGTGAATGCGAGATTGGTAGATTATTTGAGATATTAGATGGTTTGTGTTACATGAGCTTATGAAGGATTTAGTTGAATTTTGGTGTGGGATTTTGGGAAACAACAGAGTATGGGTATTGTAAGTTATAATGCTTTATTCCTTGGCTTTGAGCCAAGTATGGGAGTCTAGTATCGATGGGTTGATTGTGCAGTTATGTATTGGTTTTAGTTTGAGGTATACTCGTGAATCAATTATGACTTACAGAGATTGAGATCGAGGATGACTCGAGTAAGGGAATTTTTGGATACGAGGTGTATTACACTCTATGGGTATATGGAAATTATGGAATGATTGGGTGGTTATTTGTGAAGGATATAGTGTTCATGGAGTAGAAATTTGCTCGGTTGTTTAGAGGTGTGAATTACTTCTTAGGATTTTGGGGTGAAAATGGGGCATAGGTTATTTTGTCCATTTGGGTGGTGCTATTGAGATTCCAGTAGAGTGGATGACTCTCGAGAATGGTTCTAATGAATTCAAGATTTATATGTGGCAATTAAGAATTTTACGAATTTCTATATGGCTAGAAGCTGGGAGTTATATTAGATGGTGTCAAGACTCATAGTATTTCTATTTCATTATGGATTCTACATTCAGTATCAGGTAGGTAAAATGAACATTTCAAATTCACAGAAGGTTTCTTTAGAATGGGTATCTCGGTTGTGGTATTTTTCGGGTGCTTAAGAGAGCATTCAGTGGCTTATGAGCCTTAGGGCAATGTAGTTTTATACTAGGGTCTCATGTGATGAGTTTTGGTTGAGGATTATGGTGTTATGGCGAGAAGAAGTATCAATTTGAAGGTAATTCGGAAGGTACTCGGAGAAATAAGACAACTTGGTAGTAGGTTGGATCGGCATAGTAATGGGTATGATCAGTTCTTTGGGTGCTTATGATGTGGTAAGTTTCTACAGGTGTTTCATGGCAACGCTCTTGGGTTTTGGTGACCTGCGTGGCTTGGTTAAGTTAGAGAGATTTAGTTTTGATGGCTTAACTATGTGCAAATGGGTTTCGAAGAGATCGCAACAGTTTCTACCATGATTCGAGGAGTATATTTCCTACTAGCATGAGGATCATGTGGTGTATAGTGATTTTCTCCTGGATAAAATTAAATGGAAGGTCCTTGGCTATAGTTGCTTGTGACTCGGAGTGGATTATGAAGTTCTCGTATTTTTTATATGATGGCATGGTATATGCAGTGTTGTGTAGGATTGATATTTGCATGTGTAAGGTCACAATTCAGTTTTAAAGGAAAGGACATGAATTCTTAGGCAACATGGACAATCTCAGATGACTAGATAAATGATATCACTATTAGATATGGCTTGATGAGAGCGTAAATTTCAGAAGGGGCATTATGTTTTGATTTATGGATACTTCATTGGTATTGCGGCACTCTCCTGGTTGATCGACTACTGATGTTCAAATTTTGCTCTGTGGCATGGAAGAGTTTTAGAAGTATTCCTCATGGGATGATCGTGTATTAGAGGTGTGTTAGATATTCAGGCGATGTAGTTAGGATCAGATACAGTGATTTGTATGTGCTATGGATTTGGAGACTAGGAGTTCTCATGAGTAGATTGTTTCGTGGTTGCAGACCGTGAAAATGTGACCAAAGCTAGTAAGAGGATGCTATGTGTTATGGCTGAGTCATTGTGGATCTTCGGAGGGTTATTTATCTATTTGTGGATGACTAGAGTTGATTTGGGGGTCCATTGGCAGGACCAATTAGGATGTCTATCCTATACCACATCAGATTGGTTGACTCCATACTGCCATTGTTGAGGGATGTGCCATTCGATTGTTGTTGAGCTTATTTGTGTTCTGAAATGATTTTTAAGTTATTCTTCTATGCTATGTGAAGTTGTGATTCATTGGTTATATGCACACATGGTGTGGTTTCATTTGATCTTTATAGCGGAATTTGAGCGAGATGAGTATTTGGGTGCTACATGATTGATTGTGCATTGGTTCTATTCTTTCGTGCTTGTGTGGCATTACGTCATTTGCTTTTTTATGGCTATGGTAATGCACTTTGGGAACATGACGTCGAATCGCACATGGTTATTGATTTGAGCAAGGTGGTTTGAACTATATGCCATGGACCAGTGTTTGGATGAGGTCACACATTGCAGCGTTGTTATATTGAGGTAAAAACCTTTATGTTAGATTCGTGTGTTGATCGTACGGTGTGTTATGGATTTTCAGCATTTCGTTGGGCAGTACTTGTTAAGCTTGCGGGGCAGTTCTCTCGTTTGAGTCATTTTTTGTGATTTGAGTACATTTGGAATGTTACTATTTGGTGCACAGGTTGCATGGGTTGTGGATTTAGATTGTATTGATGTGTCATGTCACTAGAGTGGTCGTGTTGGATGATATGAGGTCATTGTACCTAGAATAAGTGCTATAGGATCTGATTGCGGTATATTTAGAAGGATATTATTGCTGATTGGCTTAGAAATTTGCTATAGTTCCTATCGAAGGAGGGGGAGTTCCGCAACTTGTTAATCTGATGAATGGTTATTAGTTTCTACGTGTTTCTTTCATCATTGACAGTATATGAAGGTGTTAGAACGAGGCTTTGTTTGATACGAAATTTATTACCGGCATTGGGTTATTTTGAGCAGCTACTATGACTAGAAATTATCGCCATGAGCATTTAAGTTTTGAGGTATATCATGTGATTACATCTTGGGCTATAGATACGGCTTGATACAGCTTGTTCAGACTTATACAATGTGTAGATGCGAGATTATGATCTTATAGAAAATTTCGGATAGTGGATTCTAAGACTTATGGGCTAGGTTAGATTATGAAATTTCGGTCATGTTGCATTATCAGACCTACATGTGATATGGTGAGGTAGGATCACCCCCGGTTATGTGTATGGTAAGGTTACACGGCGATTTGATGACTTTTGAAACAACACTGGGCGCGTTCGAGGACGAACATATGTTTAAGTGGGGAAGGATGTAACGACCCGACCGGTCGTTACGAGCATTTGCACTTTGCTCGATAGTTTTCGGGCATGAGTAGCTCCGTGTCACAACCCCATTTTTCCGCTACTGCACCCCGCGAAGGATGTGGTAAAGGGGAGTTTTTCCAATTAAGGGACAATCGAAACGGAATTTATTATTAAGAGTTGGAGTCGCCACTTGATAGATTTATGGTGTCCCAAGTCACCGGTTTGAATCCCGAATCAAGGAAAAAATTGACTCCGTATTACAGTCTACGAACCAGAAATCTGGATAAGGAATTCTGTTAACCCAGGAGAAGGTGTTAGGCATTCCCGAGTTCCGTGGTTCTAGCACGGTAGCTCAACTGTCATATTTGGCTTATTTATCTAATTTTATAACATGCTTTAACTTATGTGCAAATTTTAACTTTTAACCTCTTTTAATTATTTTTTTGAGGAATTGAACGTCGTTTAAAAATAGGTTTTTGGATCACGTCACATGAAATACACCTAGATCCTCGACACAATTTTATTCAACATTTTGGAATTTGGATTTGGGTCGCATGAAATGCACACCCGAATTTAGGAAGGTAAAATTATTAAAGAACGCGCCTAAAGAGACTAATGCGTTATTATTTTGGGAAGGTCGCGAAATTCGCTAAACAGTCCATCCCGAAATCTAAGAGTTTTAATATATACATTCATGAGGGCCCCGCAGCTTGTGCATTTTATTTGGCGAGGCTCGTCTCATTTATTTTTAAAAGGATAATCCTAAAGTGACTACATTTTTCTATTAAGCGTCTCTAAAAATGAAAAAAAAAAGATCCTAATTAATTTACATGCTCAAGAATTGTTATAGTTGGGTTCCGAACACAGTTTGTTAAATTAGAATATAAACGTGCATATGGGCAGTCCGTTTGCCAACCAAGGCCCAGGTCCAACGCATGCAGTATTAAACGAGACCTGGGCCATCTTATTCAATTATTGGGCCTAGTTAATTTATTCTTCTACACATATTCACAGCTTTGCAATGCATAAATGTAAGACGATAGTATCTAATTAAGCAAACTACTGCAAGTTTTAGAAAAAGCAATCAGTGGGAATGAGGTAACTTAGAGGTCTAGTTTTAATCCTAAATTCAAACCATTGAATGCTGAAATTAGATTGCCATGGTAATTAAAATGGTCCACTGGACCTGATTCTATTTGACATGACTTTGAACATATACTACCTAATGACTAAGCTAAAATAACAGAACATTATTGACTACATCACTATAAAAACTGTCCAGTTATACAAAGGGGCCGAAATTTTTACAACAATAGCATATAAAATGACCTAAGTACGATCAGACAAGGGTTCAACAGGTGACCTAGGGTAAGCCATCTCCAGGTTTTGTCAAGATAAATAGTGATGGTAGTGCACTAGGAAATCCTGGGAAAATAGGAGCAGGGATCATTATCAGAGATCA
>MU726960.1:4369-20230 GCA_026770625.1 Nicotiana glauca | reverse complement strand
CAGTACTTTAGCCATATGAATCAAATACTAAGCTCAATACAGGGCCATATCAAGATTCAATTCACCCAAATTAATTCAAACTTGCATTCAATCAGAAAACATTATAAAAATGAAGATCAATGATGCCATGACATTTTAAATTTACTGAATTGCAAACAAATTGAACTGATATGCAAAACTGGTGAATTAACACCGAAAAAACATCATTCCTATGGAAACCATTTGAACCAGTGGTAACACCAAACAAATCACATGAGCAATCACCAAAGAACATTACGGATATTAATGTTAACAATTAACTGAAAGATAAAACACATTCGACATTAAATCAAATTATGATAATTACTGAACTACAAGAAAAACTGAATTAAACGATGATAATTACTCATAACATGTTTTACTAATTGACAGAAAGAAGTTGGACCAAATAAAAGGTCTGATGAAGAGGAAGAAACAAGTAACCAAGTAAACAAAAGATCAATCAAATAAAAACAACACTGAACCTAAACGGGTAAACAACAACTATAGAACAGAGGATGAAGAAGCTAGTTGACCCAACACGAATTACAACTAAAACAGACCAAGAACAACAACACAAAGAATGAAAAATAAAAAAAAGAATGGAAAAATACCCGAAATCAAACCCAACGGACTCTGCTCCGTCATCTTGACTTGAACTTTTAGCCTTATGCTTGAAGTCGAAATGGGCCTTAACCGATTGTTCTCGACTGAGAACACACGATTAAGGCCGGCTACGACCTCAAATTCCTTTTCGGATCGATTTCCCCTCTTTTCTAAGGTTTGCTTGATTTAAGATTCGAGCAGTTCCCATGATATTCGAACGGAACCAACGGTGGTTTAGAGGTGAGGGGGGTCCGGTGGGTAGTTGGTGTGATTTTGGGACTTATTAGGTGAATTAGGGTTTTGGCCCGAATCTTTGATTTGAAGATTCGAAAAGATGGATGATGATTCGAGGTTAACTGATAAGGGATTCGTGTTCAGGGGGTGTAGGTGCACTAGGGGTGTTAGTATGGTGGCCGTTGGACCTCCGGCCGCCGGGTTTATGGTGGAGGTAAGTGGGGGCGCTCTAGGGTTTGGTGAGGATGTTTGATTCAGTCTCTGAGAGAGACGAATGGAAAGGGTGGGGGGTGTTTTGGATTGGGGGATGGGGTAAGGGAATAAGATTATATAGTTAGGGGCGTTTTGATCCTGGCCGTTGGATCAATCACAATCAACGGCCTGGATCACTTTAACTACGAGAAACGACGCCCTTTGACCTAAGTTGGGGGTCTGTTTGAAACGGGTAACGGGTCGGGTACAGGGAACGGTTATGAAAGGGTTGATCTTGACCGTTGGATTGATGTGATCCAACGGCTCATACTGAACGTTACCAAAACGGTGTCGTTTGGGCGTGGATTGGGCTGGATTGAGGGCAGGTTTGGGCTGGATTTGGCTTGGGCCTGGTCCGATTTTTGTTCTTTTCTTTCATTTTTCTTCTTTTTCTTTTATTTTCTTTTAAACTAATTTTCCAAATTAAAAACTAAAATCCTACATTGATCAAATTAACTTGCTAATTAATTTCTAATAATGATTATCACACAATTAAATACTAATAAAAATCACACAATTCAACATAAACGTACAAAATGCATATTTTTTTTATGATTTTCCAATTATTGCCAAATGATTTACGATTTAATCCCTAAAAAAAAATATAAAATTAAATCCCAAGCGTATTTTATTTCATATAAATCAATGGCTACTTAATTTTTTTTTAAAATGCCAAAATTAATTCTTGAATGCACACGCGCCATATTTTTTGTATTTTCCTTAATAAATTAAAAAATAAAAATAAACACGAATAGACAAATACAAATAATTAAAAGAAAAATGTCACAAAATCCAACATCGCTAACAATGCAAAAAACTATCTTATTTTTTTGAATTTTTTGGAGTAGTTTTTGTGAGGCAAAAATCACGTGCTCACAGCTGCCCCTCTTTGTCCGAAAACACAAAGGGTCTTCGTGCAAAGATAAAGTGAGCGGATTCGAGCGATTTTTGCCCGTTGGAATACTCTGTGTGAAGCATTTTTTTTTGAAAAGATTTAACCGAACCTTTGCTTCAAAGGTTTCCTGCATATCCCTGGCTAAAAGGGAATCAGGTTAATGTAGTTCGGGAAGTTTTGGTAGCTGGGACTACCATAGGACCGTAATTTTGCTGTGCTACTGCATGCTGTTACTACTGCTTTCTGACCTCCTTATTACACCATTACTAAAAAGAAAACAAAAGCTAGACTAAACTGAGGATTACAAGATCTTATCTATCTCCGTCTTGCTCTTGTAGTCTTCCTTCTGATTTCTGAAATGTGATTTATGCTGGGGGTATTTTGTTGTGACCCTCCGCATTACTAACTTCTGACTTGAACTTGAAATGTATTCCTCTGTTCTACAGGCGGGATCCTGACTTCAACTTGAAATGTATTCCTATGTTCTACAGGCAGGCTCCTGACTTCAACTATGCTTTGAAGGATAATGTAGCCTCCGTTCTCCAGGCGGGCTCCTGACTCCAACAGCAATTTAAATATAAAGCAGCCTCCATTCTCCAGGCGGGCTCCTGACTCCGACAGCAATTTAAAATTTAACAGCCTCCATTCTCCAGGCGGACTCCTGACTTCAACAGCAATTTAAAGATAAAGCAGCCTCCATTCTCCAGGCAGGCTCCTGACTCCAACAACAATTTCAAGGTAAAGCAGCCTCCATTCTCCAGGCGGGCTCCTGACTTCAACTTAAAAATAACATCCTCCATTCTAAGGCGGGCTCCTGACTTCAACTACAACTTAAAAATAACAGCCTCCATTCTCCAGGCGGGCTCCTGACTTCAACTGCAACTTAAAAATAACATCCTCCATTCTACAGGCGGGCTCCTGACTTCAACTTAAAAATAACATCCTCCATTTTACAGGCGGGCTCCTGACTTCAGCTTAAAAATAACATCTTCCATTCTACAGGCGGGCTCCTGACTTCAACAGCAACATGAAATTTAACAACCTCCATTCTCCAGGCGGGCTCCTGACTCCTTCAACTTAAAATATACCAACCTCCATTCTACAGGCGGGCTCCTGACTTCAACTGCAACTTTGAAAATAACATCCTCCATTCTACAGGCGGGCTCCTGACTTCAACAACTTAAAATATAACAACCTCTATTCTACAGGCGGGCTCCTGACTTTGATTTCAACTCAAAGTATAACAACCTCCATTCTCCAAGCGGGCTCCTGACAGCAACATGAAATTTAACAACCTCCATTTTCCAGGCGGGATCCTGACTCCTTCAACTTAAAATATAACAACTTCTGTTCTACAGGCGGGCTCCTGACTTCTTCAACTTAAAAATAACGACCTCCATTCTACAGACGGGCTCCTAACTTCTTTAACTTAAAAATAACAACCTCCATTCTACAGGCGGGCTCCTGACTTCTTCAACTTAAAAATAACAACCTCCATTCTACAGGCGGGCTCTTGACTCCTTCAATGATTGCTTCCCTCAAACTGGTGCTTCATTTATCTGAAACCTGCTGGGGGTAACCCTGCTGGGGAATTATTCTCCTTTTTTTTAAGACTGGTTATTTCCTTCTTTCAACAATGGTGGGGATGACACTGGTTCAAAGACCACTACCCTCAAAACTTGGGTTATCTTGCTTCTCCCAAGATTGCTTTCTTTAAAACTTGTATTGCCTCCTTCCGTAAGCTGCTGGGGATTCCACTTCCTTCAAAACTTCTGTTATCTTCCATCTTCCCCAAGTGGGTATCTGATTTCAAGAAAATTTTCGCAATGAGAGAAAATTTTCTGCCCCAGTTTGATAATCTTCTTTGTGGCCTATCTTTCCGCCATCAATAACATTTCCTCTCCTTGCTTCAAATCAAAGAAAAAATTGTTAGTTTAAAATGTGGTGAGTGGTCGTGACACTCCCACTGGGGATGGTTTTTTCCCTTTCTCTTTTCCTTGCTCTGCGTTCCCAAAACTTGTTGGGGAATGTTGTTATTTGCTGGGGATGATATCATTTGCCGGGGATGATATTCCTGCTGGGGGATGGTTTCTTCTTTCTCCCTTCCCCGCTCTGTGTTGTCCTACTATCTCAGTCGATAATCTGCCGGGTAGGCTCCCTCTTCTCGAGGATCCTTATTCACAATTCTCTCAACTGTTGTTTTTCTGCTTTTCTCCATACTTTCCCTAAAATCCTAGACCAATCCATCATTTGGTTTTGCAACAAACATCTTTTCGTTTTATTGCCTTATCTCTGGCCTATTCATATTTCGCTTTGCACCATTTTGGCAGCTGGTTGTAAGCTCTGAAAATTCCTTCTCAAAAACAAACTGCTGGAGAAAAAGTCTTTAAACAAAGAAATGAAAAGTGATGACTTCAAAAGATAGAAAAGAAAAAGTCTTTCTGAACAAATGTTGGGGAGAAGAAAAAGGAAAAGAACTTATCTGCATGGTATAACCGATCCCAACGATCATGTCGTGCATTCTGGATTAATCAACCCAGTCTATTTGTATCAACCAATCTTTCTGATGGCCTCATTTTGCTGGGGATAAACAGTCACCCAACTCTTTGCCAAACGCGGATCCTTTCCGCCAATCTTATCTTGCCGCCTCATAGTGCCCTTCGAGGGGTTTTCACTAATGAGACTCTCTCATTTCTCTCAAACTCCCGTCGCCTTATAGTGCCTGTGAAGGTTTTCAACGATAAGGCTCTCTTGTTTTTTTTTTGTTTCTCAGCTGGGGATTGGAGTGTTACCGATAAGATTCTCTCTACTGGGGATTTCTTTGGCTATTAATTCCTTCAGCTTACGATCCTCATTCAGTCGGGATCAGTGTGTTATTCTCGGCTTTCATTTGCATGACTTGGCACCTCTCGGATACTGATCGGGAGGTCTTTTTTGGACATCAATATGGGTTTTTTGTGTGGGGCTAAAAGAAAAGGATGTCAAAAAATTCAAAATAATTTTGACGGGTAAAACATTACAACTCTTGGAATCAAACTTTTTCCAAAATTACTAACATAACTTTTGTCCCAGTTTTCTTGCTTGGGGGATTTTTGATTTTTTGTTACTCTATGACCGAGCCGTGAGACGCCTACGTATCCTCTTTGAGGAATCAGGTCGAACGTAGTTCACTCGATTCCTTTATTTTTCTTGTGACTTTCCTTTTTGTTTTTATTATTATTTTTTCTTTCTTTTCTTTCCTTCTTTTCTTTTCTTCTTTTTTCATTTTCACTAGTGATTCCAAGAGAGGGGTATGAAAGAATAAATAAGTCTCAAAGGGGGAAGCAAAGGTTAGAGTGTTTGGATAGAAGAAAAATTGCCTCCGTCATTTCATTCTACGATAAATGCCAAGTACAAATAAACAAACACAAACAATTACAATCAAGGAAATCATGCATAATATATCTTGACTGCGTCAGAATTGATAGCCATGTCGATACATCTTCCCTCGACATCTGTCAAACACAAAGCGCCGTTGGATAACACTCTGGTCACAATGAATGGTCCTTGCCAGTTCGGGGCAAACTTGCCCTTTGCTTCGGCCTAATATCGGAGGATCTATTTCAATACTTGCTGTCCTATTTCAAATTTCCTGGGATGCACCTTCTTGTTATATGCTCTTGCCATCCTCTTTTGATACAATTGGCCATGGCATACTGCTACCAATCTCTTTTCATCAATCAAGCTCAACTGCTCCAATCGGGTTTTGACCCATTCATCATTATCAATCCCAGCCTCAGCGACAATCCGGAGGGACGAAATTTCAACTTCTGCTGGTATCACTGCTTCAGTTCCGTATACCAACAGATAAGGAGTTGCACCTACTGAAGTGCGAACAGTAGTGCGATAACCCAACAATGCAAATGGTAACTTTTTATGCCATTGACTGGACCCTTGTACCATCTTTCTCAATATCTTCTTTATGTTCTTGTTGGCTGCCTCAACTGCTCCATTCGCCTTGGGACGATACGGGGTGGAATTATGGTGTGTAATCTTGAACTGTTGACACACTTCTTTCATCAAACTACTATTAAGATTAGCACCATTATCCGTGATGATCACCTTTGGGATCCCAAATCTACAGATGATATGGGAAAGAACAAAATCCACCACTGCCTTCTTGGTTACCAACTTGAAAGTTTTAGCCTCAACCCACTTTTTGAAATAGTCGATGGTTACCAGAATGAACCTATGACCGTTGGAAGCTGCCGGCTCAATAGGTCCAATGACATCCATGCCCCATGCGACAAATGGCCATGGTGCTGACATTGTATGCAATTCTGTTGGCGGGGAATGAATCAGATCTCCGTGTATCTGACACTGATGGCATTTCTGCACAAAACTGATACAATCACGCTCCATAGTGAGCCAATAATACCCTGCTCGAAGAATCTTCTTCGCCAATACGTATCCGCTCATATGTGGCCCACAGACTCCAGCATGTACCTCTGTCATAACTGTCGCGGCTTGACTAGCATCTATACATCTCAGCAATCCCAAATCTGGTGTTCTGTTGTGCAACACTCCTCCACTGAGGAAAAACCCATTTGCTAATCGCCGAATGGCTCTCTTTTGATCTCCGGTGGCCTGCTCCGGGTATATCCCCATCCTGAGGTACTCCTTAATATCATAGAACCATGGCTCGCCATCCAGTTCTTCCTCTATCATGTTACAATAAGTATACTGATCACGAACCTAAATATGCAATGGGTCAACATGAATTTTGTCTGGGTGGTGCAACATTGATGCTAAGGTGGCCAAAGTATCGACAACCTCTTTATGAACTCTTGGAATGTGTCTGAACTTCACTGACCGAAATCGCTTGCTCAGATCGTGCAAACATTATCGATATGGTATAAGCTTCAAATCCCGTGTTTCCCATTCACCTTGAATCTGATGCACCAGGAGGTCCGAGTCTCCCAAGACCAAGACGTCCTGAACATCCATGTCCGCAGCCAGCCGTAAATCCAAAATGCATGCCTCATACTCGGCCATGTTATTGGTACAATAGAAACGTAGCTGAGCCGTAACAGGATAATGATGTCCTGTTTCAGAAATAAGTACCGCTCCTATTCCAACTCCCTTTGCATTTGCAGCCCCGCCAACGAAAAGCTTCCATCCCGGTTCCTTGGTTAATTCTAACTCATCTATATACATCACTTCTTCATCAGGAAAATATGTCCTTAATGGCTTGTATTCTTCATCAACAGGATTCTCAGCCAAGTGATCAGCCAATGATTGGGCTTTCATGGCCGTCCTCGCTACATAGATAATGTCGAACTCCGTGAATAATATTTGCCATTTCGCCAACCTCTCTATAGGCATCGGCTTCTGGAAAATATACTTCAATGGATCCAAGTGCGAAATGAGATAAGTAGTATAGGATGACAGATAATGCTTCAATTTCTGTGCCACCCAAGTTAGGGCGCAATATGTCTTCTCAAGCTGAGTGTACTAAACTCATAGACTGTAAACTTCTTGCTGAGATAATAGATGGCTTGCTCCTTCCTTCCTGTAATGTCGTGTTTCCCCAGTATGCAACCAAACAAATTCTCCAGGACCGTTAGATAGAGAATCAACGGTCTTCCTGGCTCGGGTGGAACCAACACAGGTGGATTTGATAGATACCCTTTGATTTGGTCAAATGCTTCTTGACATTCTGCCATCCATTCTACCGCAACATCTTTCTTCAGTCGCCGAAAAATGGGTTCACAAGTCGCCGTGAGTTGAGCGATGAACCTGCTGATATAATTCAACCTTCCCAACAGATTCATTACTTCTGTTTTGTTCTTCGGCGATGGCAATTCTTGGATGGATTTGATCTTTGACGGGTCCAACTCAATGCCTCGTCGACTGACAATGAATCCCAATAGCTTCCCAGATGGAACACCGAATGCACATTTGGCCGGGTTGAGATTAATATTGTACCTTCGAAGTCTTTGGAATAACTTCATTAGGTCTGCTACGTGGTCTTCCTGACGCTTGAATTTTATGATCACATCATCCACGTACACCTCAATCTCTTTGTGTATCATGTCATGAAACACAGTAGTCATTGCTATCATGTACGTTGCCCCGGCATTCTTCAAACCAAATGGCATTACCCGGTAGCAATAAGTTCCCCACGGCGTAATGAACGTCGTCTTTTCCGCATCTTCTTCATCCATCAGAATCTGATGATACCCAGCATAGCAATCCACAAAAGACCCGATCTCACGTCCGGCACAATTGTCGATCAAAATATGGATGTTGGGTAATGGAAAGTTATCCTTTGGGCTTGCCCTGTTCAGATTGCGGTAATCGACACATACTCTGATCTTCCCATCTTTCTTCGGCACTGGCACCACATTAGCTAACCAATCAGGATATCGGGTGACGCGAATAACCTTTGCCTGCAGCTGCTTGGTTACTTCTTCTTTAATCTTCACACTCATGTCTGTCTTGAACTTCCTCAATTTTTGCTTGACGGGAGGGCATGCCGGGTCAGTGGGCAATTTGTGAACCACTAGATCGGTGCTTAAGCCCGACATGTCATCATAGGACCATGCGAAAATGTCTTTGAATTCAATGAGTGTTTTGATTAATTCTTCCCTGATATTTGGTCCAATGTGGATGCTTATTTTGGTTTCCCTGACATCGTCGGCATCCCCTAAATTGACAGCTTCAGTGTCATTCAAATTGGCTTAGGTTTCTCTTCGAACTGGCTTAATTCTCTGTTTATCTCTTCAAAGGCTTCATCTTCATCGTATTCCGATTCATCATCATAATTGACCTCTTGTACAATTAGTTCGGAATCAGATTGATTTTTTAGATTAGGTTAAAGATCCGTTGTGCGTGCCATGTCATTAGAACCAGTATAAAGAGAACTGTTTAGAAAGAGAAAAGAAGAAAACAAAATTAAAACAAAAAATAAGAAGAGAAAACTTTCACTTTATTAAAATGCGGGATAACAGAGTTTCACATTTTTGCCGAATATAAAATAAAACAAGAACTGGATTACAACTCTGGGATAATCCAGAAAACAAGAAAGAAAAATCCAGAGCCTACTACCAAGACCCCCTCCGGGTAGGAAGAGGAGTAGCCGTCCAATTGTTGATATTGGCCCTAGGCCCCACAAACTGTATATCTGCCCTACTTGAACCTTCTCCAGCTTCTATCACATTGACATCAGCAAACAGCCTTTCAAAACCCTGATTCAAATCTCCATCTGACCCAATCAGCGGTCCGACAACTTTGGGGACTGACAAACTTTTGATGCCTGCTCTAACAAAGGATCTGGAGAGACGCAGAACCGGTTTGGGAAGAACCCAAACTCTCTTCTTCAATTTTTGAGCCCATCTTACGTCTGCTGCGATGGGCTTGAATCCCAGCCCAAAAGTGTCCAGATTCTTGGGCAAAGAAACTGGCTGGATAATACCCTGCAGATCAACCCCCAAACCTTTTCCTGGTACAAACCCGCTGTTCAACATTTCTAAGGCTATCATGAAGGTGGCCGCTGCGATTCTGGTAAGTGGAAGGTCCTCGCCTTCAGAAATTTTATCTACTGAGTCTGCATAAGAAATCTGGTAACCCATGGCCCTTTGTCGTCATCGGTTTCTATGAATGGCACAATGGCATCACTCGTAGTGCCTGTACAGTCATCCCCGTGCACCACTATTTCTTGCCTGTCCCACTCAAATTTCACCATCTGGTGCAATGTAGAAGGCACTGCTTTGGCGACATGGATCCAGGGTCGCCCCAATAGAAGATTGTATGATACTTCCACGTCTACCACTTGGAACTCCATGGTGAATTCCACTGGACCAATGGTCAATTCCAGTATGATATCCCCCACCGTGTCAGTACCACTCCCATCAAAACCTCGGACGCAGATGCTGTTCCGGTGAATCCGACCATTATCAACCTTTAGCTTATTCAGAGTAGATAAAGGACAGATGTTGGCGCTCGACCCGTTATCAATCAATGACCGAGTGACCACCGATTCTTCACATTTCACGGTCAAGTAGAGGGCTTTGTTGTGCTCTGTACCCTCTATTGGCAATTCATCATCAGAAAATGTCACTCGGTTTACTTTGAAGATTTTGTGCACTATCCTCTCCAAATGGTTCATTGAGATTTTGTCTGGAACATGGGCTTCGTTCAGGATCTTCATCAGTGCCTGGCAATGGTCACTGGAATGGATCAACAATGATAGTAACGAAATTTGTGCTGGGGTCTTTCTTAACTGCTCCACAATGGAGTAGTCTTGTGCCTTCATTTTCTTCAAAAACTCTTCAGCCTTTTCCTCCGTCACTGGCTTCTTTATTGCCACTGGGTTGGACCTTCTTAACTCTACGGGAGCAAAACACCTTCCCGAACGAGTTAACCCCTGGGCCTCACATATTTCTTCCACTGCCTCCTTCCCCTTATACATTACCATCGCTTGACTGTATCTCCATGGCACGACTTTCTCGCTGGTTATCGGTAACTGTAGTACTTGCCTGATAACAACTGGCCCTATGCATGCCGGCTTGCTTGATTTCCCTTGCACCGTTACTTTGGCCGGCTTTGGATTCTTTGCAACAGCAGGCAAACTCTTCCCCATCACCACCACCGGCTTGACATCTACCTTTTCCAACTGTACCACCACTTCCCCACCGGTCGACTTTTCTTTTGGACTGGCACGGATCATCATTACTGACTGTGAGGGTTTCTTTAGCTCCCCTCCTTCGTGCACAAATTCGATCATGTGGGCTTCGTGGTGTGCTGGCAATGGGTTCTGATTGATGTTGGGTGCTTCTGGTGTCTGAACCTTGATCCTATTGGTGTCAACAAGATCTTGCACTACGGTTTTCAACTTCCAACACTTCTCGGTATCATGTCCGGGAGCCCCCGAACAATATTCACAGCTTACCGAGTGGTCTATATTTCTGGGAAGAGGATTTGGCAATCTGGGCTCAACAGGACTCAAAAGGCCTAACTGCCTCAATTTGTGGAACAGAGCAGTATAGGTTTCTCCCAACTCAGTGAAGGTTCTCTTACTTCGCACCCTTTCATTTCTGAAAGCCTGATTCCCCCGGAAACCTAGCCCTGAAGGGTTCCTGTAGGCCCTTGGTGGTGGATATGTGTTTTGTGAAGCCGGCGCGTGCCATTGCGGGCGAGTCGGAGGCTGGGTATATGTCTGGGCTTGATTGACGGAGAAATGTGGTTCTTGTGGTGGGTAGTAGGGCTGTGGAGGGTAATTTGGAGTGTGTAGGTAATTTGGGTGATGGGGTCTGGATTGGTAACGAGGGGAAGGACCTCTCGGTCTGGACCAATTACCTGCCTTTACCGTTGCGACCTCTTCTCTTATCTTCTTCCCGAGCGCACCTCCCGTGCCGCTCTGAATGGCCTGAGTGGTTTCTTTAATTGCCAAATAGCTCAGGATCTTATTGGACTTAAGTCCCTCTTCGATCATACCACCCATTTTCACCACCTCGTTGAAAGATTTGCTAATTGACGTCACCAAGTGGCCAAAGTAAGTTGGCTCTAGAGTCTGCATAAAGTAGTCCACCATTTCCCCCTCTCTCATTGGAGGATCAACTCTTGCTGCCTGTTCTCTCCATTGGAACCCAAATTCCCGGAAGCTTTCCCCGGGCTTCTTCTCAAGTTTCAGCAATGTGAGACGGTCAGGGACGATCTCAAGGTTGTACTGAAAATGACCTGCGAATGCTTGTGCTAGATCATCCCAAGTGTACCACCTGCTCGGATCCTGTCTTGTGTACAATTCCGGTACAGACCCACTCAGACTTTGACCAAAGTAAGCTATCAGTAGCTCATCTTTACCACCTGTTCCTCTCATCTTGCTACAAAAACCTCGCAGATGTGCCATTGGATCGCCGTGCCCTTCGTATAGATCAAACTTTGGCATCTTGAACCCTGCCGGCAATTGAACGTCAGGGAAAGGGCACAGGTCCTTGTAGGCCACGCTGACCTGATTGCCTAACCCGTGCATGTTCCTGAAGGACTGCTCCAGGCTTTTAAATTTTCGAAGCACTTCGTCCTGCTCTGGGCTCTTAGCCGGCTTTTCAATCTCTGTCGGAACCTCAAAGTGGGGATTATAGGCATGTGGCTCGGGTGCTAATGTCGGTTCAGGGGGTAATATTGGTTATCGTGAGCCTGAAACAGCGGCTCACTGGAAGATCTTTGTAGCGTGGCTGGTGGGGGTGCCACAAAAACGGAAACATTTGGTGGGGGAAGGTTCTGATTGGGTGGTGGAACTTGGGGATCATAGGGATTTCTTCCCTGATAGTAGTGGTGACTTGGGAGGCTTGTCGACGGGCCATGGAGAAGGTATTCCGGCGTGTGTCCTGGTGGGAGAGTAGGAGTAACAGGTGGTTCAGGCCCCTTTTGCACCCTAGCCAAGGCTAGTTGCATTTCTTTCATCTCCGGTCTCATCTTATCCATTTCCTCCTTCAGCGTTTGATTCTCTGTCCTTTCCTCCTTAACACTTTGGTCTGAACTAGTCATGCTTCTTAGTATGGGCCCTTTGGATCTTGTTTGGTAATGGTAATCTGCCAGAACGTTCTAACAAACTAACTGTTTTAAAATCTCTGGAAAATAACAAACTTGTCAGCGTTAGAGTTTAACATATATTGCAATTGCACGTTGGGGGATGCAATGTTCCTAGGTAGTTTAACCATTTCTAACATGGCTATGCTCTGACCGCATGCATCATCCCGACTTATTTTATTTGCGCCTCTTTTCATCCTTTTTTTTTCACTTTGCCTTTTCTCTTTTTCTTTTTAGTGGTGGTTGAATCTTATGGGGATTGCCTACGTATCATGTCCCCGCATGAATCAGACCGTGCATAGTTCTGCCACAAGTGAAAAATAAAGACACTAATTTTTTGGAAAATTCATTTCATTAGCGAAACATTCTATTACAAACTACCCACTTGGAAAGGGAAAAACAAAATACAGACTCCGAACTACTAGCATAATTTGATGTGAAAAGAGAACAGACGGGTAGATAACAGACTCTTAAAAAAAATAGCAAGTACAGACTTGAACTAGGGATACATTAATGCTTTGAATTTTGGTGCCCGTGGGGCATCGTTCGGCCTTTCCGCGGGCTTTGGTGCAAGGCCCCTTTGCAAGCTTTTCAATTCTTCCATGATCTGATGGACGTAGCCCATGACTGAAGCAAAGAGGGTAGTACGGGGCATTTCCTCACATGCTAGGCACCTCATGGTGATGTAGTACCCGATCTCTTCGATTCTACCCCCTGATTTTATCCCTTTCCATAAGCAGTTGTTCTATTCGTTGATTCTTTGCTCCCAGTGCTTGCGCGTTGTCAGCGAGTTGATCCTGGAACTTATCCATTTGTTCTTCCATTCGTGCCATCAAATCATAGCAGCACTTCCTGTCAGTTCTGGCATCTCGGGCTTGTTTAAAGACCCGTTCTTTGAGAGTGAAATTTGTTTCTCTTAATATAGCAATGGTCCCTTCATAATCCCTCTTCACTTGTTGCAGGTGCTTTGTTCGTGCTACTGTACCTTTTGCCCATCTGGCTCGAATTCTTGCTATGCTAGCTTCTGCCCTTTCCAAACCCTCTCGGCTTTCAATGACCTGATTTCTCAACCCAGCTATCATCCTTTTGTCGGCCCGAATTCTCTGTTGGTTGTTGGCATCCATTCTGACTCGTCGGATTTGGGCTTTTAGGGTCTTGTTTTCTTGGGTCAAACTGTTCTTTTCTCCCGTATTAGCATCAACTTGCAAGCTATTTTCATATTTCAGGTCCACAATTTGCTATTTCAGCTTACTAATTTCAACCCGATAGCCTTCTTCTCTTGCTAGCCAAACCCATTGTCCTTGCGAGTCATCCATGAATTGCTGGACATAGGCCCTTTTAGCAGGCCTCTGATGAGTCTGGAATCTTTTCCCGAACCATGCATCACATTTTGGGTCTACCTCGCCTTTGGCCAAATCTCGTACCATAGTTTTGGGCTCAAGGAATCTACATTCGTGCCACAACTTGCGAATTGTATCTTCCGGGAACATGGCTTTCGAACTTAGCTTGATGACATGCTTGCTCAAATCTTCATCATTAGGGACAACCTGGAACCTTCCCAATTGACGCAATACCCGATGGGGAGCATATGATTGGATACTACGGACACCCATCAAAGGAACATAACATTCTTTTGCCGACATGTATACTGCTTTAGTAGCGAGCAACCACCCGAATGCCCATTCAATTTGGTCCGCCGTCAGAGATCTCAGTCGTACAAACCAATCTTCATTACCCTCGGGGAATGCGACACCCGTTACCCGCTTCTCGAATTTTTCAATGCAGCTTAAACCAGTCAGTCCGTAGTTCATGTGCCCCAACCGATGACAGAGATGCTCTTGCATCCACAACTGAAGTAATAGATTGTAACCTTGGAAAAAACTTCCTCCCTCCTTACACATAGTCAATGCTCGGTATATTTCTGATAAGATCAGGGGAACTATCGTGCTGTCAGCCCTTTTTATTGCGACGTCAACCATCCCCACGAGACCTATCTCTATTTTCTTGTCGTCTCGTAGGCAAATCATGATTCCCAAGAATGTCGTTATGAATGCCAAGGTTCGTCTTGCTTCCCATTTACCTCTGTTTCCGGCATGAGTCAGTCCCAAATTTGGCTTGTCAAAACCACGCGGATTACCATAACGCTGATATAAGAACTGAAGAGCGCAACATCCTTTTGATAAATCGTTATTTTGCACAGTCCGGCTAATATTTAACAAATCCAGAAATCAGTATGGAGATACCGGCCTTGGTGACAACAGACTGACTTCTCAGATTCCCATTCATGCCCGCATAACCTGCTACTTCCTCCAGTGTGGGTGTAAGCTCAAAATTCGCAAAGCGAAACACATTTCGGGTCGGGTCCCAAAATGGTATTAAAGCCTCGATAACATCCGGCCTTGCCCTGACATTTAGTAGACTGATGAGACCCCCCAAGATTCTGACCACTATTTCTTTACTGCTTTTTTCCAGATCGTTCCACCACATATGGAGCTGGAGAGGGACCTCGCTAAAGACGGTGAAGGGTTTTTTTTTCACTTGTGCTCATCCTGCACATTTATTAAGGTGATTTAAACAAAAAGTAAAAATTTATTTGACTCAAAAATGATTTGACTATTTTCTTAATTTAAAAAGAAAGATTCGATTTTCCGAACACGGCCTTTCAGCACTTCGGGGATGAAGATTTTAAGGCTGTGAGGGCTAATTGGTCAAAAATCCAAAAATGACCAAAAGTGGCCGTTTATGCAAAGTCAGGCCTCCGGCGTCCCTTTCGGGAACATTTGGCTATTTTTGACAACAACGGCATCGCCCGACTTATAATAAAATTTTTGACATTTTCTGGTTATTTTTGCATAAAGGGGAAGTTGGACCTGATGAGGGTTGCCTACGTATCTCACATCCGGTGAGAATCAAACCAGCGTAGTTCTGCAAGGAAAAATAAACTAGATTTAAAACACAAGACTCCTATCTTTTCGAAAACACCACTTCTTTCTTTTTCCACTTTTTCAAAATTTTGGCAGAGTTTCGACACTACTTGAGCATTGGTTTTTCTGAAAATAAGTAGCTATCTCTACACTGCTATTTTCCTTTTTCCACAATTTTCTAGTATTCCCAATTTTCATAAGCAGGTCTGTATGCAAGTCTGAACAAATAAATGCATAAACCAAACAGGATGCAGCAGGATGGTCTTTTCACTTCAGGTTGCTTGTCCTAGACGGACCCAACCCCTGTGTTGAGTCCCCTAAGTCAAATGCACATGATGCAAATAAACGTTCCTACTAGGGATC
>MU726954.1:0-20440 GCA_026770625.1 Nicotiana glauca | reverse complement strand
TTCTCGAAGATTGATCTTCATTCAGGCTATCACCAGCTGAAGATCAGGGATTCTGATAATACCCTGCCAAACCGAGGAAACTCCGAATCTCCGTGGCTGAGGATGGTCTAGGCCAACTCTGCACCGCCTTTATCTTCTTTGGGTCAACCTGAATACCATCACTAGACACCACGTGTCCCAGAAAAGCCACAGACCCAAGCCAGAACTCACACTTGGAGAACTTCGCATAAAGCTTCTCCTCCCTCAATCTCTGCAATACTACCCTCAAATGTTGAGCATGCTCCTCCTGGCTACGCGAGTATACCAGGATGTCATCAATAAAAACAATCACAAAGGAATCCAAATACGGCTTGAACACGTTGTTCATCAAATGCATGAACGCGGCTGGGGCATTGGTCAGCCCAAAACACATAACTAGAAACTCATAATGCCCATATCTTGTCCTGAAAGCTGTCTTCATAATATCAGAATCCCTGATCTTCAGCTGGTGATAGCCTGAATGAAGATCAATCTTCGAGAATACCCTCGCTCCCTGGAGCTGGTCAAATAGATCATCAATGCGCGGTAGAGGATACTTGTTCTTCACTGTCGCCTTGTTCAACTGCCTGTAATCAATACACATCCTCATTGTGCCATCTTTCTTTTTGACAAACAAGACCAGTGCACCCCACGGTGACATACTAGGATGAATAAATCCCTTATCTAGGAGTTACTGAAGCTGCTCCTTGAACTCCGCTGGTGCCATACGATAGGGAGGAATAGAGATGGCTGAGTGCCCGGCACCAGATCAATACCGAAATCAATGTCCCTGTCCGGCGGCATGCCCGGCAGGTCTGCTGGAAACACATCAGGGAAATCCTTCACAACGGGAACCGATTCAATAGTAGGAGTCTCAGCTCCAACATCCCTCACAAATGCCAAATATGATAAACATCCCTTCCTAACCATCCGCTGGGCCTTTAAGAAAGAGATTACCCGGCTGGGTACATAATCGGTCGAACCACGCCACTTGACTCTCGAAACACCTGGCATAGCCAACGTGACTGTCTTTGCATGACAGTCCAAAATAGCATGACACAGAGATAACCGGTCCATGCCCAGAATAACATCGAAGTCTACCATGCTCAAAAGCAACAAATCAACCCGGGTCTCCAGACCCCCAATTATAACAAGACAGGACCGATACACATGGTCCACAACAATAGTATTACCAACCAAGGTAGATACATGCACAGGTAAGGCAAGACACCCTCGGGTCATACCCAGATGATGGGCAAAATATGAAGACATATAAGAGTATGTAGATCCGGGATCAAATAAAACAGAAGCATCCCTGTGGCATACTGAGATAATACCTGTAATGACTGCATCAGATGCAATGGCATCTCTCCTGTCTGGAAGCGCATAGAACCAAGCCTGACCACCACTAGGTCGATCTCCACCCCTAGGGCGGCCTCTAGCTGTCTGACCCCCATCCCTACCTGACTGGGATGGTGCTGAAGTGGATGGAGTAGAAGAGGAGGGCTGATCCCTCTACTGAGACTGGCTACCACGACGTCGAGGACACTGCCTCCTCATATGGCCATACTCGCCACACTCAAAGCAAATACCAGATGCTGGAGAAGGGGACTGATGGGAACCCCTCGCGTCGGAATGACCAGCCGTTGCGCCCTGCGCAGAAGAACCCTGAGCTGAAGGGGCATGTGAAGAGCTATGAGCTGGGAGGGCACTAAGTGAAGACTGACCCTGCTGATACCCCTGGTGACCACGGCCTGAAGATGCCCCATGATACTCGGGACGAGCCGACTGATGAGGCCTGAAAGAACAACCTCTGCTCTGCTGAAACTGGCCCCTAGTCGGAGCACCACTGAAGCTACCTGATCCTCGAGGCCTTTTGGCCTCCCTTTCCTCTCTCTCCTGACGGGGAGACGTCTTAATATCACGAGTAATATCCACAGCATCCTCGAAGGTATGGCCCAGAACCCTCTCTCGGGTCATCAAAATACGAATGGGATAAGTGAGTCCATCCACAAATCTCCGAATCCTCTCCCGATCAGTCGGGACCATCCATGGAGCATATCAAGCCAACTCCGAGAATCTCACCTTATACTGAGTCACTGTCATATCTCCCTGACGAAGGTACTCAAACTGTCTACGCAGCTCCTCCCTCTGAGACTGCGGTACCCACTTCTCCAGAAAGAGAGTAGAGAACTCATGCCATGAAAAAGGCGCTGCACCTCTCGGCCTACGCCGCTCATAAGCCTCCCACCAAGTGAAAGCTGCCCCAGAAAACTAAAAAGTAGTAAATGATACCCCGCTCGATTCCAAGATCCCTGCGGTACGAAGCATATGTCGACACTTATCGAGAAAACCCTGGGCATCCTCACCCGAAAAACCACTGAAAGTAGGAGGTGAAAGCCTGCTGAACCTCTCAAGACGACGCTGCTCATCGTCTGGCATGGCCGGAATAACATCATCCTGAACCGGGGCAACCGACTGAACTGGGGCAACCTGCTGAACTGGTGGTGCCTCTGGTGTCTGCAAACCCTGCACTACCTGCTCTGGCATGCGAGCAGCGGGGGTCTGATTGCCTCCCCCGGCCTGCGAAGTAGCTGCTGTAGTAGTGGCTGAGACGGCCTGAGCCAGGCCAGTGCAACTAATAGAATCTGAGCTAGGGCCTCCTGAAGACCCGGTATCACAATAGGCACAACTGGTGCCTGAACAGGTGCTGCTGGAGTCTCTACAGCTGGAGCCTGCTCCTGAGTCGGGGCAACTGGTGGGTCAACAGGTTCTGCCCCCTCGGCTCTACCTCGACTACGACCTTGACCGCGACCGCGTCCACGGCCTCTGGTGGCCTCAGTAGGTGGTACAGGTGGTCGTCCGCCACATCCGGTAGCATGGGTTCTCGCCATCTGCGAGTGAATAGAATAACAGAATTTAGTTATCAGATCAACAAAGTCGCACGATAAGAATTCCAAGAATATGAAGTTTCCTAAAGGTTCTGCAGCCTCTCGAGGATAAATACAGATGTCTCCGTATCGATCCGCGAGACTCCACTAAACCGGCTCATGATTCGCGAGACCAAGTAACCTAGGCTCTGATACCAACTTGTCACAACCCCAACCCGGTCGTGATGGCGCCCAACACACTACTAGGCAAGCCCGACCATTTATATCAATAACCCTATTAATTAAACAGATGAAGATAAATATCATTTAAACAAGAATCTGAAATACTGGAAATAATGCGGAACATCTAACAAAATACCAACTCACCCTAACTAGGACCCGGTGTCACGACCATGAGTCTCTAATGACAGAATAGGATCCTACTACAAAGTCTGTCTAATACTGATAAAATTGAAATAAAGGATAAAGATAGAGGGGAAAATCATCAGCTACGAACGCCCTGCAGCTACCTCAAATACTCCCAAAAAGAACTCTGGATCAGCTGGAATCACTCAGCCTGAGACTGCCCTGGATCTGCACACAAGGTGCAGGGAGTAAAGTGAGTACTTCAAACTCAGTGAGTAATAAACATAACTAAAGTCTGAAAGTAAGAAAATGCAGGAAATGCACAAAGTACTCTACATCTAGCAGTTCATATCAAATCCAGCGGAAAGTAAAGTATACAACAAATAATACAGTCAAGAAATAATGCACGAAAAGAATGCAACACATATAACGGTACACTCCAGTACCCGCTGCGGCGTGCAGCCCGCTCCACTTATTTAACGTCGACGGCGCTCACTGGGGGTGTGTACAGACTCCGGAGGGGCTCCTACAGCCCAAGCGCAATATCAGCCAGGTATTGGCATAAAACAGGCTCTCGGCCTCAATATCAATATATAATAATCGCTACGGCGTGTAGCCCGATCCATATCAAGGAAACATCCTCACCACTGGGTCCCCGACCCATCTCAGTCAAATAAGTCCACAGCCAATCGGGCGTGACATACTATAGGGATCTCAGCCCTCATATCCTTTTCATTTAAGGTTCATGTATAAAACACAGTTATTATATTGTTTTTAATATTTGAAAACATGACTGAGAATTTATGTTATGCACACAAGTGACGAAAAATACATAAAGATCCTCTAAGGATTCTACAGGTCGGCACAAGGCCCCAAACACGGCAATAAGCCCAACCCACAGTGATAAAGTATGCGTCTCAATCGCCCATAAAGAAGAAATCATACTCGGGATGGACCAAGTCTCAATCCCCAACCGTAACCAACCCCGCACTCACTGTAGAATGCGTGTTACACCTCAATATAGCGTCACGATGTGAAAGTACGGGGTTTCAAACCCTCAGAACAACAGTTACATCAATTACTCACCTCAAACCGGCTAAAGAACTAGACCACCAAGCCTTTTCCTCTAGAATCAACCTCCTCGCACGTTGAATCTAGTCAAAACCACAACGAATATGTTACAATAGGCTAATGGAACATAACCCAATTGAAAGAACTCGAAAAACACTCAAAAATACGAAGTTGGCAAAACCCGAGCCCCAGGCCTACTTCTCAAAAAATTACGAAATTCACATCACCGGAATCCTCGTCTCGCCACGAGTCCGTACATATAAAATACACAAGAATCGGAGTCTATTTGACCCCTCAAATCATCAATTCAAACCTTCTTAGGTTTCAAGCCCTAACCTCCATTTTTACCCTTTAATTCCTTGAAATTCCGTGATTAAATTCATGTTTTTACACCATAATAACATAATCCAAGTCCAAATATTCATACCTGATGAAATCCCTTCGAATCCTCATCAAAATCGCCCAAAAACCCGCTTGTTCGAAGTCCAAAATATTTTCTTCTTTTTCCAAGTTCGTGAACACTGTTCACTATAACACAGGCCCGATTTCCGCTTCTGCGGTCTCCTGACCGCACCTACGGTTCCGCTTATGCGGCTAATTGACCGCTTATACGGTCTAACTTAAATCACCTGGGACCGCTTTTGCGACCCAGCATTCTGCTTATGCGGTTTCCATCAACCGTTTCTGCGGTCTTTTAACTGTTTACGCGGTCCCGCAAAAGCGACCCCTCTTCCGCTTATGCGGAAAACCCGTAGGCCTCACCTGTCCGCTTCTGCGGCTCCCCCACCGCATTTGTGGAACCGCTTAAGCGGCTCCTTTTCCGCAGATGCGGAAATACCAGAAGGGTGAAAAATCTGACTGCAACAATTGCTTAAAACCCCCGTTTAACCATCCGAAATCACCCTGAGGCCCCCGGGACCTCAACCAAAAGCACCAACACATCCAACAACCTTATTCAAACTTGTTCCAATCCTCAAAACACATCAAACAACGCTAAAACCATTAAAACACATCGGATTCAAGCCTAGTTTTCATCAAAACTTACGAAATGCGCATTTAATCAAAAACCCGACCAAACGACGTCCGAATGACCTAAAACTTTGCAGACATATCCAAAATCACCTAACGAATCTACTGCAACTCTCGGAATTCCATTCCGACCCTCGAATCAAAATCTGACCTATCAACCGGAATTCACCAAAAATTCAAACTTCGCCAATTCAAGCCTAATTCTACACCGGACCTCCAAATTCGATTCCGATCGCACTCCTAAGTCACAAATCATCCCCCGAAGCTAACCGAACCATCAGAATTCACATCCGAGCCCTCTAACCACATAGTTAACTTCTGATTGACTTTTCTAAAACAAACTTTCTTCTAAGAGGCTAAGTGCCTCATTTCCAACTAAAATCAACTCAATTCCATCCGATCAACTCAAATATCGATATTGAAACATAAGGCAACACAATATGGGGGAAACGGGGCGGTAACTCATGTGACGATGGGCCGGGTTGTCACAATTCCATGTCATCAAAGATGACATGAGATATAATGCATTACTCGGGAGGATATAGATCCACAATATGAGGGCAATGTCGTCGACCCTTCTTCAAATGATGAAATTCCCTACAGTGGACGGTGTGAAAACAGTTTAAGGAATAACAAGGAAATGTTTGTAGTCGATGAGGTGGTGCCGATATAATCACTTTCAACCTCAGAAAAATTAGGCATAGATAAGCAGATGGCCAAATAGTAATCACTGTCCTCGGCCTCGATCAAATCAGAGAAACAGGTAATCAAAGAAGAAGAAAGGATTTCCTTACTCCTCGAACTTTTATCGTTCCCTAAATCGGACGCACCCAAGTCAATGGTTGAGGAGCTGGAACTGGTCATACAAATGGAGTACATGGCTGAGCGAAAGGTATACAGGCTAACCCCCGAACTCAGGAATAAATCATTCAGTTTTTTATCGATAACATGGATTATTTTGCTTGGTCCCATTTAGATATGACAGGTATCCCACCGGAAATAACAACACATCGGCTGAGCCTCAACTCCAGATTCAAATCGGTAAAGCAAAAAAGAAGGCCACAGTCCGAGGTGAAACATGCATTCATAAAGGATAAGGTAACTAAACTTCTTAAAATATGGTCTATTCTGGAGGTAAAATATACGAAATGGTTAGCCAACGTAGTTGTAGTCACTTAAAAAGGGAACAAACTTAGAATGTGCGTCGATTACAAGGATTTAAACAAAGTATCACCTAAAGACTCTTTTCCACTGCCTAACATCGATTGCATGATCGACGCCACAGCTGGCCATGAGATCCTTACCTTTCTTGATGCCTATTCCGGGTACAATCAAATTCAGATGAACCCGAAAGACTAGGAGAAGACCTCGTTTATCACTAAGCATGGGACATACTGTTACAATGTAATGCCCTTCGGGCTAAAAAATGCAGGAGCTACATATCAATTCCTAGTTAACAAAATGTTCGAGGAACAGCTCAATAGAAGTTTACATTGATGATATGTTGGTTAAGTCCCGGCGCGTAGAAGACTATTTAACTCATTTCCAGGAAACATTCGAAATCTTGAGAAAGTATAATATGAAGCTTAACCCAGAAAAATGTGCCTTCTGGGTTGGTTCTGGCAAGTTCCTAGGGTGGTGTCAAATCGGGGAATCGAGATCAACCCGGACAAGATCAAGGCCATCAAGGATATTGCCATCGTAGATAGTGTGAAATTTATACAAAGGCTAACAGGACGTATAGCAGCCTTGGGACGATTCATTTCGAGGTCATCACATTGAAGCCACAGGTTCTTTTCCTTACTTAAAAAGAAAAATAATTTCACACGGACCTCGGAATTCCAGCAAGCATTGGAGGAAATGAAGCGATACTTATCGAGCCCACCTCTACTTCATACCCCGAAGGTGGATGAGAAGTTGTACTTATATTTAGTAGAGTCCGAAATAGCGGTAAGTGGTGTACTAGTCCGAGGAGAACAAGGTACACAGTTCCCTATCTATTACATAAGTCGGACTTTAGGAGATGTTGAAACTAGATATCCACACTTAGAGAAATTGGCACTTGCATTAATAAGCGCATCTAGAAAGTTAAAGCCATATTTCCATCGTCACCCTATGTGTGTGTTAACCACTTATTCTCTTTGAAATATTTTACATAAGCCCGAGTTATCGGGTCAATTGGCCAAATTAATGGGCCGTCAAAATTGGTGGGTACGATATCGACTATCAACCCCGAACGGCCATCAAGTCTCAAATCTTAGCTGACTTTGTGGCCGATTTTATGCCAACCCTCCTACCCAAAGTAGAGAAAGAACTTCTGCTAAAATTGGGTACATCATCAGGGATATTGACCCTCGTCACAGATGGTGCCTCGAATATGAAAGTGTCCGAGTTTGGCATCATTTTGAAGCCACCTACAGGTAACACTTTTATACAATCTATCAAAACTTCTAGATTGACTAATAATGAGGCCCAGTATGAGGCCATGATTTCAGGTCTCGAGCTAGCTAAAAGCTTGGGGGAAGAAGTCTTTGAAGCCAAGTGTGATTGTCTATTGGCAGTGAACCAAGTAAACAAAAGCTTCGAAGTTCGAGAGGATAGGATGCAAAGATATTTGGACAAGCTACAGGTAACCTTGTACCGCTTCAAGGAGTGGATTCTAGACCATGAACCTCGAGAACAAAATAGTGAGGCCGATGCACTTGCAAACTTGGGGTCATATTCGAGGAAGATGATATTATCCCGGGGACTGTCGTCCAATTATTGAGATCTGTAGTCGAGGAAGGTCATGCCGAGATAAATTCTACAAGTTTGACTTGAGATTGGAGGAATAAGTACGTTGAGTATTTAAAAAATAGGAAGCTCCCATTGAATCATAAACAATCAAGGGCTTTACGAACCAAGGCTGCTCGATTCACATTGGATGAAGATGGAACATTATACAGAAGGACATTTGATGGACCATTTGCAGTATGTTTAGGACAAGGGGACACCGATTATGTTTTACGAGAGATCCACGAAGGAACTTGTGGAAACCACTCTGGCACCGAGTCTTTGATTCAAAAAATTATTAGAGCAGGATATTACTGGGATATCATGGAAAAAGACACTAAGGAGTTTGTTAAGAAATGTGATAAATGTCAAAGGTTTGCGCCAATGATTCATCAGACCGGAGACCAACTTCATTCAGTCCTATCCCCGTGGCCTTTCATGAAATGGAGAATGGACACCATTGTCCCTCTACCAATGGCCCCAGGTAAAGATAAATTAATTTTGTTTATGACTGGCTACTTTTCTAAATGCTAGAAGCACAGGCCTTCGAGAAGGTTAGAGAAAAAGAATTTATAGACTTCATCTGGGACCATATAATATGTCGATTTAGGATACCTACCGAAATCGCATGCGACAATGGGAATCAATTTATCGGCAATAAGGTAACAGAGTTCCTCGAAGCATACAAAATAAAAAGGATCTTATGCCGTATCACCCGAGCGAAAACGGATAGGTCGAATCAATAAACAAGACTATCATTCAGAACTTAAAGAAAAGGTTGAACGATGCTAAAGGGAAATGGAGAGAGGTTCTACCCAAGTTTCTTTGGGCATATCGAACGACCTCGAAGTCCAGCACGGAGGCGACCCCATTCTCTTTAGTATATGGCTCTAAGGCCTTGATTCCAGTTGAGGTCGGGGAACCCAGTGCTAGACTTTGACATATCAAAAGAATCAAACCACGAGGCTATGAATACTAGCCTCGAGCTATTAGATGAAAAGCGAGAAGATGCACTTGTTCGGATGGCTGCACAGAAGCAAAGAATCGAGATATATTATAACAGAAGAACCAACCTTAGACACTTTGGAATCGGGGACTTAGTTCTAAGAAAGTCACCCTCAATACTCGAGACCTGAATGAAGGGAAACTAGGACCAAATTGGGAAGGACCATATCGAGTCATCGGAGTCAACGGAAAAGGATCCTACAAACATGGCATGATAGGAGACGAACAATTGCCAAACAATTAGAATGTATCACTACTCAAATGATAATTGCTAAGGTATGACCTTCTCCTTTTCTCCATTTGTATTTAAGACTAACTCATTGCAGATGCTTGATCGAAGACGTTGATAGAACCCTTCTACTCGAAGACCTAAGTTTTTAAAGCACGTGTTGCACTCTTTTTCCCTTAGATTGGGTTTTATCCCAAATGGGTTTTTCTAGCGAGGTTTTTAACGAGGCAACAACTATGTGCTACCTAAGGAGAATTCAACAGTATCCAAGGCTTAATTAAAATCAACCTCGAATACTGAGCGGCATCACCCTCGGATGTTATATTTTTGAGAAAAATACTTCACACCAAAGAGGGCCTCGATAGGAAAATTTTTTAATAGGCCAAATGGTCGGGTGAAACGTGTCCATGTAGAATAGTCGATTCCCGATGGCAAAACATATACGCATGTATGAATTATGCAAAGAATCATTCTTTCTATGTTAAACACTTTGTGTCTCAAAGAAATTTTCTTCTATACGAGCTCCATACTTGTCGTTCTGTGAGAAACGGCTCAAGGGACAAAACACAAATACACCTCAAATACTCGAGGACTGTCATCGACAGTCAACACATTCGAGTTGTCTAAACTCGAATTCGTAAGACCTCAAAGAGGCATCCCTCGATGTAAAGGCCAAAGACATAATAATCGGGGACTAACATTTTGAATAAGTTCAAGGTGTTATCAGGAAACAAGTCCAAAAGACATAACCGAAGGCTACGGCCATACTAAAGTCTACGGCTGAAATAACGCAGCTTGGAGATGTCTAGATCCCACAATAAAAATAAGCCTTCGAATTATATGATAACTGGTTAATAAAGGCTACCCTCGGAAAAATAATTAAAGGTCTTCGATAAAATCAGCCCTCATAAAAACCTCAAGAGGTATCAAATTATTCACATAAAAACTTGTGCTAAGGCACTAAAACCACACTAAACCCTAAAAAACACCAATGGGTAAAAGATGCATGCCAAGGCATAAACATAAATGAACTTTTACTAAGTATTTTAAGTCGAAAAGAGAAAATAATAGCCATCTTTCAAAGGCCATATCGGCCCAACCTAAAAGAACCTACGAGTCAATATATGTAGAGTTCTGGACATTGTTCTCACTCAACTCAGACTTAAAGGTCCCACCATTTCGTGCTCGCACATAGTCAACTTAAGCACAGTTCGAGGAATCATCAAAAAAACTTAAGAGGTATTCTAGTATAAGTTCAAAACTTGCCCGTTGATTACTAAAAGACCTAAGAATTTGTTTTACTCTGAGTTCAGGCCAATACTCACTCGATTACGGAAATTATAACATTAAAAATTTTCACAAGATGAAAACAAAGCAGACTTTACCACAGTCGATGATAGAGTGAAAAGAAAAGATTTTTTTATACATAGAGGACATTTACAATGCCCACAAGGGGCTTACACAAAAAAGCAAAAAACAAAAAAAGACCTAGTCTACTTTGGGAGCCGTATATTAGGGAGCTGCATATTCGGGAACCACATCTTGAGGAGCTGTATCTTCGGGAACCGCCTCCCCGGGGACCTCATCCTTGTCTCCTTCTCTCTCATATCCACTAGAGGAGTCCTCATCATCACAGAGTAAAGCTGCAGCCTCATCATCCAAAGTTTTTGCATTCTCGATATCACCTGAGAGGTCAAAGCCATGAGCATGCACTTTATCGAGAGTCTCTCTCCGTGATTGTCGCTAGGCATGATCGAGAGCACATGAGAATTTGACTTCAACAGCGATAGAGATCTCCTGTTCCCGAATGTTGGCAGCCTCGGCGTCAACTCGATAAGAGGCCACAAACTCATCCGCCTCAAATTTAGCCTTTACAAGTTTCGCGGTTGATTTAGCTTCAAGCTCCTCATTCTTTCGGCTCCGGCCCAAGCTTCCCCCCTTTACATTTTGAAGCTAGAATTCAAACAAAGTCAGCGGGGCCTGAAGCGTGTCTTTCTCCGAGGCAAAATGATCTATATGCTGCTTCCACCCTATGGTCTCGGCCTCTTTCGCCTTGACCTCCTCTCGAAGTTGCTCCACCAATTTGCCCTTCTGCTGGGCCTGAAAAGTTGAAGTGTTAATCACTAAGTCAAATAAACAGATAACAAAATCCTAAGAAGTTTCATTACCTGCTCAATGAGCTCAGTCTATTCTCGATGAGCCTTCGTCAAATCGGCTCATCCATGATCTCCTACTTTTTTTGAACATAGAGGAGTTTGAGGTTGTCCCTTGCTTCCACGAGCTTCTTGATTTCGGCCTCGCATTGGGCAAGCTCAGCTCAAGATTTAGAAATACTTTTCGATGGAGCATCACAGCCTTCACACAAAGAAAAGAAGTCAGATTCAGAAAAACGAGAATAAAGCACAACAATTATTATGAAGGCAGAAACTTACTTGTTTCAGAAGATGCTGAGCCTTGCCGAAAATAAATGAAGCATCTAGTTCGGGGCCATCTTTGATCCCCGCAAAAGCATTTTCGAAAAATATCATTCCCTTCGTGGGTCGTCCCCTTCCCTTTAAAAAACACAGGGCCAGGCGGGGATTCATATATGTTAATTATCCCAAGGATTCACTTGGGCCATTCCCTTCTCTTTCGAGGGACTCGAAATTAGGCATTTCAGTCTCACCCGCCAGATGTCCTCCAAGGCGAGGAGCACTTTTACTACCCGATGGCTCGGGGACTCTGCTTAAGCTCCCCTCCAAGATTTCTTCAGTTCGAGATATAACTGCATCAGCCCCCATTGATCGGTGGCCTTTGAAGCTTCAGTTCTCCCTCTCTTCCGAGCTACCAATAGGTAGTCAGCATATTCTCACTCTTCCTCGCCATCCCGAAGGTGTTGGACCGCTTCTGCAAATACGGCTGTAGGATCGGCCATAGACTTTCGAGCTTCTCCTTGGTTGGCTTCGAGATTTCCTCTTCACTGGGCGGAGGCTGCCTCATAACAATAGTGTCTTTGAGGCCTGCGTAAGGGGAAAGTAAGTATTTTACAGAGAAACATCAACTTATGAACAAGGGAACTCATCATGATTTTTAGCTTCCCACCGACACTTGGCCAAATCACAGCAACAACGTTCTGCATGTGAAGAAGTGGAGGCCAGTTGTCGAACCCAACCTGCAAGGTCCGGAATCGCACTAGGAAACCAAGGGGAAGCTGTACCATCGAAAAGGAATTATATCGAGAAAGAACAGGGAAAACAGAGTAGTAAGCATAATCGATAGGGTTGTACTTACTTTTCATGTTCCATTCCTCGGAGAATGGCATCCTTTCGTCATGATTTTAGTCGGAGGTCTTGATTCGGACAAACTGTCCTATCCATCCTCGATCTTTTTCCTTATCGATACTAGAGAATAGTGCCTTCGAGGATCGATGCTGGAGCTTTATCAAACCACCTCGATAGAGGTGAGGGCTGTATAGCCTGATCAGATGGTCAAGTGTAAAATACATCCCCTTGACCTTGCCCGAGAAATACCCGAGCAATTTGACGATGCGCCAGAAAGAATGGTAGATTTGGCCAAGGGTCACCCGATATTGGTGACAAAAATCGAGAATGACTAGATCTACAGGACCCAGTACTGGATCTATAGGACCAGTGTGAAAGGATAAGTATACACGCTTAAGTATTCTTCCACATGAGTGGTGATATCCTCTTAGGGGGAACGAATCATCACCTCCTTATCCTCCTAGTTACAATCCTTTTGCACCTGCTCGAGATCGTCTTCAGTTATTGAGCAGATAAATCAGGACATGGGCTCGCATCGGCCCGTAATTGATGGAGTCTTATCAATTTTGAAATTGGAAGATAGCTCACATGGCCCAGGAATGCACTTCTCGATGTGAGGTGGCATCGTCGTTCTACCACCGGCCGGCCGCGATGATGAAGAGGCTTTTTCTTTTTGAGGAACAATTTTAGATGTTTTAGCCATTGTTGTTGAGAAACTCAAAAGAAGAGAAGAAGTTGATGTTGTAACAAGAACAAATTGAAAAGGGGATGGACTTAGAGAAGATAAAGAAGCTAGTGAGGTTTTGGGAAAGGTTTGAGAAGTAAAGATTGTAAAAGTTGTGAAATTGACCTATTTATAGTGGCCGCTTCAATAGTTTGGGGAAGCCAATGGCAGACCATCAGCCACATTCAATTAATGACCTTGGGAATTGTGCAGATGTGACCTTTCAATCACTTCTGTTGGTGACGTCACGAGATTGACATCGTGATCGAGGAATCAGAAGATCGAGGATAAAATCGTTTCTTATCATCTTACTCTAAGAAACGCGGGGACTATCTATATATAGTCTAAATCAGGTATGCCCGATTTCGTGGGCTTGAGGGTCACTTGGAGAGCAAGATCGAAATAGACCAGGTGTGGGCCCGATGGCAAAGTACAAGCTTTGAAAATTGAAGTGCTCGATGAACACCGAAGCCAATTATGACCGACCTCGAGATAATACCGTTATGATTCCATAATAGAAAGAGCGATATTTCCGCAATGGCCCTAAGATTACGGGGTAAATTCCAGAATAGATTTGTATTAGGTGGTTTGACAACTTTATAATAAGATTCCTTACTACAATTTGAAGTGTACCTTATTTAGGATTCCCTTAATATATAAAGGAGACCCCAATCATTTGTAACACATCAATCGTTGAGAATAGAATATACATATTTTGCTTTCTTGCTTACTGTTCATCTTATTTGCCTTATTATTTTATTGTTCCTTCTAACCCACCTCGAGGCTGCCTTAGCTCGAGATCGAGACTTGACAGTACACTGGTTTGACTTGCTCTACTCTTTAATTTCTACACTTGATTCTTTGTTTATCAATTAATATTGGGTTGAATCACATATCTTTAAAACTACAAAATAAATTTAATTGTTACTCAAATATATATATATATATATATATATATATATATATATTACCGTCTGAATATATAAAATTATTTTTATTTAAAAGTTGAAAAACATAAAATCCATATAAAATACTAATTGATCTAATATATATATATATATAAGGGGCAGAGAAGTCATAGTACGCTAGCGCTAGCGAGTTAGCACACCAAATTAGTGTCTTATTTTATTTGTTATTTTTTTACATAAGGTTCGAAAAAAGCGGTTGCTAAGGATTGTATCTTGCTTCAGGTTGTTGGTGGTGGTGATAACTAACAGAGGTGCTTTTGAATGTCGACTAGTGGCAGTGGTGGTTTTGGTTGATGGGTAGCTAGTGGTGATTGGTAGCGATGGTGATTATGGTTGATGATGGTGGGTGGTGGGTGGTGGGTGGTGATAATTAATAATAGTGGGTGACAGTGGTTGTTGTGGTTATAATTGAGGAAGGTGATGGTGGCGGTAATTTATAATGGTAGGCAGTAGAGGCAGTTAGTAATGAATGTGGATGCTAGCATCTTAATGAAATTAAGTATATGTTATATATCTTAATGATACAGACCTATTCAGACCCATTAAGTAGTTGTGAAGTAAAAAAATATAAACACACTTAATGATTAAGATTCAACTTTATAAACAAATATACTTAATGTCTGATATCTGAATGATTAAGATTCAAACCTCCTTTAAGTGCAAACAAATGAGGCCTTATTTTGTAAACTCTAAAGAGGAGAGGATAAAAAAGAATATAATTAAATCCCCTAATTTAAGGCACTAATAATGAATTCGATATTGAGAAAACCGACTAAGAATGGGGAAAGAATAATAAAGGTAAATGGTGTAACCGAATCCCCTAATTTAAGGCACTAATAATAAATTATATATAAATTGTAAGAAAAATATAGTTAGGTCGGATAATATACAAATCTAGGGGAATTTTGATAAATAAATTTTAAATATTGTATAGGAATGAAAAAGTCTCATCTTAAAATTAATAATAGCACGTGCTAACTATTTTTCAGTATATAATTTAAGAATAGTCATTATCATGAAGTTTCAAATTCAAAATGTGAAACTTCATGATAATATCCTAAGTTTTCATAAGTGAAATCTGAAACTCCTCATTGTTTTTCAATTATAGTTATTAAAAAATGGCTATTTATGAATTTATCCAATCGACTTATATCTAATCCATACTTGATAAAGCTTTTAATCAATCACGATAAAAAAATAATTGTTTAAAGTTTAATGGTTGTATTTGCCTCAAAAATTGCAAAAATGTTGTTGCAGTCAGTAAAATCAGGAGCTTAGTTGGGCTGCAGAAGTTGAAGAACACACACTAGATTATGTTGACTATCTTATAAATATTTAGGATTTTGTTTTTCTTTTTGAAAGTTTGTTTGACATCTTCAAGTTCAGTTCCCTACTTTTTAGTTTGCCATAGAGTTGTTTAGAATATTTTTAGCAGTATTTTATTGATAGTCAGTTAGTGACTTTATGTATTTAAGCAAGCTTTCATGATCAATAAAAATACAAATCTTTCAAGTCACTATATTGCTCTTTGTTGTTACTAGCATTAACAGTGGTATCAAGCTTTTTGTTTTTAAGGTATTGGTGAGAGTGTTAGTTATCAACTGAGTGAAAATTCAAACACTTAACCAAACCATCCATAAAATCAGCTTAAATAATTATGGAAGGTGAGAGTGGTTTTTCATTAATTACTCTACTATTTTTTTTATGAAGAAAACTATCAGGTTTGGGCTGTAAGGATAGAAGCTTACATGGATGCATGTGACCTCTGGAGGCAGTAGAGAAAGATTATGAAGTTCCCCCTTTACTAGGTAATCCTACCATGACTCAGATCAAAACTCATAAAGAGAAAAATATCGGGAAGTCGAAGGAGAAGGCGTGTCTCTATGCTACAGTATCTCCGACTATTTTTTCCATAATCTTGACTTTTAGTTCGGCTAAGACAATCTGGGACTTTATGAAAAAAGAATATTTTGGAGATGAAATAATATAAGGCATAAATATCTTAAACTTGGTGAGGGAGTTTGAAATGCAAAAAATTGAAGGAATCTAATACTATTAAAGAGTATTCAGATAGACTTATCAATCTGGCAGTTCAGGTAAAGTTACTTGGTGCCGAACTTTCTGACAAAAAATTGTGCAGAAAATTATTGTTACTTTACCTGGGAAGTTTGAAGCAACAAGTGCTTCACTGAAAAATACAAAAGATCTATCAAACATTAGTTTAGCAAAATTTTAAAATCTTTGCAAGCACGGGAACAAAGAAGATTGATGAGGAACAAGGGAGTTGTTGAAGGAGCTTTGCAAGCAAGGAAACTATTCAACTATGGAAATAAAGGCAAGAAGCAGAAAGGCAAAAAGAGTTATTCTACGTCACAGAAGTTGCAGCAACTAATTAAAGCAATACCAACAAAGGTGAAAAATATCCATCTTGCCAACATTGCGGGAAAAGAAACCACCCACACTTCAAGTGTTGGAGAAAACGTAATATGAGATGTAGAAAGTGTCATAAATTTGGGCATGCTGAGATTATTTGTAGATAGAAAGGACCACAAAAATCAAATGAAACAAAAATTGCAGAGCAACAAGAAGAAGAACAATTGTTTGTGGCGACATGTTTTGCAAGCAAAAGTTCAAGTGAAAGCTGGTTAATTGACAGTGGTTGTACAAATGATATGACTCATGATGAGAAAATTTTCAAAGCGTTATACAAATATGTAACCTCTAAAGTCTAAAGTCAATATTGATAATGGTGATTATCTTTCTGCAAAAGGGAAAGGCACAATAGCTATTTCAAGCTACTGAGGTACAAAGTTGATTATGGATGTGCTCTTTGTTCCTAAAATTGATCAAAATTTGTGGAGCGTAGGGCGGTTTTTGGAGAATGATTTCAAGCTTATTTTTTAGGACAGGATGTGTGTGATGTTTGATCCAAAGGGTCAAGAAGTCTGTCGAGTTAAAATGAGAGGAAGAAGTTTTTCCTTTGTTCCAATGGAGGAAAAGTTGGCTGCTTATCCAAGCCAAGTGATAACTGCATATGTATGGCATAAGAGATTCAGACATTTCCATCAGAGGGTACTCTTTTACATATCGAATAAGGATATAGTTCAGGTACTACCACCTATGGAAGAGGAACACTCATACTGTAGCATATATTAATTGGGAAAGTAAAGCAGAATGCCTTTTCCCGAGGCAACCTGGAGATCATCAGTGGAACTTCAATTAGTCCAATTCTCTTAAAGGAAGTAAATATTTTACAACATTCATCGATGATATGACAAGAATGTGTTGGATTTATTTTCTCAGGTTCAAATATGAAGTACCAGAAGTTTTCTGGAAATTCAAAGCTTTGGTAGAAAATCAAAGTGGTTATAGGATGCAAATGTTGAGGTCGGATAATGGTACTGTGTATACGTCGGATCGATCTAAAAAGTTCTGTTAATGTCACGACCCCAATCCCGGTCGCAATGGCGCCCAACACAATTACTAGGCAAGCCCGACCATTTAACACCCTCAATCCGAGCAAGAAGCTCAATCCAAGTTAATTAACTATTTATAACAAATAACAAGGCTTAATGATTCAACTGATAGATAGAAACAATACTGAGAATCATGATAACACCAATAAAACTCCCCAAAGACCTGGGGTCGTGAGTCTAGAGCCTCTAATAACACAGAGTAATAAATCCTCAGTAATACAGATGTTCTACAATGCGGAAAGATAAAAGGGATAGGGGAGGAGTCGGGTCCTGCGAACGTCAGACAGCTACCTCGACAACTCCTGAAAAAGCTCTGAAAGCAGCAAATAGTTCGACTAAGCTCCCGGAACACCTGAATCTGCACACATGGTGCAGGGAGTAAAGTGAGTACTTCCAACTCAGTGGTAATAGACATATATAATGGCTGACAGTAAGAAATCCCAAAATATAAAAATGCAAAGCTATAACCAATAATTCTACACATTTAACAGTGGAACAACAACAAGTAATGACAGATAAAACAGACAGATATCAATGCATGAATGCAATACAATGCACATGACCGCTGCGGCACGCAGCCCGATCCATTTGGGTACCCGCGCTCACTGTGGGGGTTCAGACTCCGGAGGGGCTCCTGTAGCCCAAGCATAATATCATTGTAGCATTCGCTGCGGCATGCAGCCCGATCCACAATTAGTCTAGTTATATGCATGCAAGCCACACGGGCACAGTCAAATTTATCATTTTCAGTTCCAATTATCAGGAATTATAGCTTAAGTGTTTAAAACCTTAGAAATTTACTATCATTTCGAGACAGTGTTTAACTCAAGACTAATATCATGAAAATATACTAAACATCATGGAAACAGTGATAATAATCCCTAAGGGATCCAAATAATCGGCACACAACCCGAATATGCTCATAGCAAATCCAAGTAGGATGTATAATAATCAATTTCTAGTCAATAACACATTATGAACATCACTCGGACGGACTAAAACATAGTCCTCCAATCACAAACGACCCCGTACTCACCTTAGAGTACGTGTCTCGCCTCAATATAGCGTCACAGTGTGATATACCGGGGTTTCAAACCTTCAGGTCATCATCTACATCTATTACTCACCTCAAACCGGCCACAAGACTAGTCCACTATGCCTTTTCCTCTCGAATCCACCTCCTCGCGCGTCGAATCTGGCCAAAACAACAACGAATACATTACAATAGGCTAAAGAAACATAATCCAATCAAAAGAACTCTAAAAACACCAAAAATCTCGAAGTTGGCAAAACCCGGGCCCCGGGCCCACTTCTCAAAAAATTACGAAATTTACATCACCGGATTCCTCGTCTCGCTACGAGTCTGTACATATAAAATTCATCAAAATCGGAGTCCAAATTCTCCCTCAAGTCCCAATTTCTCATTTAAAAACCCAAGCCCTAGTTGTTCAATTTTTCACCCAATTTTCCATCAATCAAAGGTAGATTCTTCAATAAAATAGCGTTTCTAGGTCAAAGACTTACCTCCAGTCGATTCCCATCAAAACTCTCTTCAATTTCTACCAAAAAGCTCTTGAGGTGGTTCAAAAATGGTGGAAATAACAAATGGGTCGCGAATGAAATGTCTTTAATTAACCTTTGCTGAATGCCCAGTTCCTTCTATGCGAACGCAAGGGTCCTCTCGCGTTCGCGATGCACAATTTTCCCCTCTGACAAAAATGCTCTTCGCGAACGCGTCTGGTCTCCCGCGAATGCGAAGGCTCAGGCCTCCAGACCTATGCGAACGCGAACGCGAAGAGTAACCAGGCTGGGCCCTCAATCGCGAACGCGAAGACCTATGCGAATGCGATTCACCATGGCTCTCATCTACGCGAACGCGTAGCCCAAACGCGAATGCGAAGAAAAACTTCCTGCCCTCTCAACTTAACTCTACGCGTCCGCGACACATACCACGCGAACGCGATGAAGGAATTCTCTGCAACCCCACAGCTAGAAAACCAGCAATCACACAAGTCCAAAAATGATCTGTTTGATCACCCGAAATCACCCCGAGGCCCCTGGGACCTCAACCAAAAACACCAACATACCCCAAAACATCATACGAACTTGTTCCAATCATCAAAACACATCAAACAACACAAAAATCATCAATTCTCCACGGATTCAATCCTAAGTTTATCAAATTCTTCCGAAACTCTCATTCGATCAAAACCCCGACCAAACGACGTTCGAATGACCTGAAATTTTGCATACATATCCAAAATCACCTAACAATCAGAATTCGCCAAAATTCAAACTTTGCCAATTCAAGCCTAATTCTACATCGGACCTCCAAATTCAATTCCGATCGCACTCCTAAGTCACAAATCATCCCCGGAAGCTAACCGAATCACCGAAATTCACATCTGAGCCCTCTAACTATATGGTCAACTTCCGGTTAACTTTTCCAAAACAAGCTTCCTTCTAAGAGGCTAAGTGCCTCATTTCCAACTAAAACCAATTCAATTCTACCCGATCAACTCAAATACTGATATTGAAACATAGAGCAACATAATATGGGGGAAATGGGGCGATAAATCACGTGACGATGGGCCGGGTCGTCACATCCTCCCCAACTAAAACAAACGCTCATCCTCGAGCGGGTCAAGAAAC
>MU726951.1:6935-22458 GCA_026770625.1 Nicotiana glauca | reverse complement strand
GATTTGGGATGAAGTTTGCTCTTGAAAAAATGCCTATGGTGTTTGGGTTTTGAAAGAATGGTGAAAAGTGATGAAAATTCGACTAAGTATAAAATTTGCTGGGCTGTGGATATGTGAATTGCGAACATTGGTTTGCATTTGCGAACAATGCTTGCTTGGGAATTGCGACATCTTCGTTCGCATTTGCGAACTCAGGTCTGGAGGCCATTCTTCGCATTTGCGAGAAAATGGGTCGCATTTGTGACCCTATGCCCATACCCCAGGCTTCGCTTTTGCGAGCAAGTGATCGCATTTGCGATCTGGCCCAGCCTTCCCCCTTCTTCGCATTTGCGATGGGGAATCCGCAATTGCGACTCTCGCATTTGCGAGAATATTTTCGCAAATGCGAGAATACCAGACCTGGACTGCAATTTATTTTTCAAAGTTCAAAAATGCAACTCGACACCTATCCAAAACTCACACGAGCCCTCGGGTCTCCAAACCAAACATGCACACAACCTCAAAAACATCCTACAGACTTACTCGGGCGATCAAATCGCCAAAATAACATCATATACATATAATCAAGCCTCAAAACACATGATTTTTCTTCTAAACTTCATGAACTTTCAAACTTGGAACTTATAGTTCGAAACAGGTCAAACGACGTTCGATTTTAACCAAACTTCACAGAAAGCGCTTAAACAATATATAAGACTTGTACCGGGCGTCGGAACCAAAATACAAGCCTGATACCCTAGTCTTTTAATCAATTCTCATTTCCATTTTCCTTAACAATTTCAGAAAAACAATTTAACAGAAAAATTCTTTTACTCGGGTTCTAGACCTCGGATTTGGACTCCGGGCACATGCGCGAGTCCCATATGTTTTTACGGACTCTCCGGGACTGTCAAATAACGGGTCCGGATCCGTTTACCAAAACTGTTGACCGAAGTCAACTTTAATCATATTAATATTAAAATTCTTCAAATGTTTCACAGATTTCACATATTTCAACATAAAAGCTTTTTGGCTATGCGCCCGGACTACGTACGCAAATCGAGACAAGTAAAAATAAGGTTTTCAAGGCATCGGAAGCATGGAGCGAGTGAGGAAATAGGTGATGACCCTTTGGGTCCTCACATCCTCCACCTCTAAAACAACCGTTCGTCCTAGAACGAATAAAAGAAAGAAGTACCTGAGTCGTGGAACAGAAGTGGATAACATCTTCGGATATCAGACTCGGACTCCCAGGTCGAGGCCTCAGGGGCCTGACCTCTCCACTGAACACGAACAGAGGGAAAACTCCTAGATCTCAACTAACAAACCTGCCGGTCTAGAATAGCTACCGGCTCCTCCTCATAAGATAAATCCTTATCCAACTGGACAGTGCTGAAGTCTAACACATGGGTAGGATCTCCGCGATACCTCTGAAGCATAGACACATGAAAAACTGGATGCACGGCTGATAAGCTAGGTGGCAATGCAAGTCTATAAGCTACCTCTCCTACTCGATCAAGAATCTCAAACGGACCAATGTACCTAGGGCTGAGCTTTCCCTTCTTTCTGAACCTCATCACGGCCCTCAGAGGCGATACCCGGAGCAATACCCGCTCACCAACCATAAAAGTCACATCTCGGACCTTACGGTCCGCCTAATGCTTTTGCCGCGACTGAGCCGAACGAAGCCTGTCCTGAATGATCTTGACCTTATCTAAGGTCCCACGAGCCTCCAAAATCAATGACACAAGCCCGGAGCATATCCTCCAATATCTGAATAGTCCTCTCGGACTGGCCGTCCGTCTAAGGATGGAACGTTATGCTCAACTGAACCTAGGTGCCTAACTATTGCTGAACCATTCTCCACAAGTGCGAGGTAAACTGCGTACCCCGATCTGAAATGATGGATACCGGTACACCATGAAGGCGAACAATCTCCCGGATATAAATCTCCGCTAACCTCTCAGATGAATATGAGACTGCTACTGGAATGAAGTGCGCTGACTTGGTTCCCCTATCAACAATGACCCAAAAAGCATCAAACTTCTTCCGGGTCAACGGAAGTCCAGTAATGAAATCCATGGTAATCCTCTCCCATTTCCACTCGGGAAGTTCAATCCTCTGAAACAAACCGCCGGGCCTCTGATGCCCATATTTGACCTGCTGATAGTTCAAACACCGAGCCACATACGCAACAATATCCTTCTTCATTATACGCCACCAATAATGCGGCCACAAGTTCTGATACATCTTCGCGGCGCCCGGGTGAATAGAATACCGGGAACTATGAGCCTCACCAAGATCAACTCTCGAATCCCATCAACATTGGGCACACAGACTCGTCCCTGCAATCTCAACACACCATCATAATCTAAGGTCACCTTCGTGGCACCTCCACGCTGCACCGTGTCTCTTAGGACACACAAATGGGGATCATCAAACTACCGATCACGGATACGCTCCAATAGAGAAGAACGAGCGACCGTGCAAGCCAACACCCTGCTGGGCTTAGGAATATCTAATCTCACGAATCGATTGGCCAAGGCCTGAACATCTAAATCAAGCGGCCTCTGGTTGAACGGGATATAAGCAAGACTACCCATGCTGGCGGACTTCCTACTCAATGCATCGGCTACCACATTGGCCTTACCCGGGTGATATAAGATAGTAACATCATAATATTTCAACAACTCTAGAAATCTCCTCTGTCTCACATTCAACTCCTTCTGCTTGAATAGGTACTGAAGGCTCTTGTGATCCGTGTGCACCTCACACGTCACACCATATAGGTAATGCCTCCAAATTTTCAAAGCATGAACAACCGCTGCCAACTCTAGATCATGAACTGGATAGTTCTTCTCATTGATCTTTAACTGTCTCGAAGCATAGACAATGACTTTGCCATCCTGCATCAATACTGCTCCCAGCCCAATACGGGAAGCATCACAATAGACTATGTAAGGCCTTGAATCCGTGGGCAAAACCAACACCGGTTCCGTAGTCAGAGTTGTCTTGAGTTTCTGAAAGCTCGCCTCACACTCATCTGACCAACTGAACTGGGCACCCTTCTGGGTCAATCTGGTCATCGAGGCTGCAATAGAAGAAAATCCCTCTACGAACCGACGGTAATAACTGGCTAGCCCTAAGAAACTCCGAATCTCGGTCACTGAAGCTGGTCGAGGCAAATTCTTGACTGCCTCAATCTTCTTCGGGTCCACCTAAATACCCTCTGCTGATACAATATGACCGAGAAATGCAACCGAACTCAACCAGAACTCGCACTTCAAAAACTTAGCGTATAATTGACTATCCTTCAGAGTCTAGAGAACCACTCTGAGGTGCTGCTTGTGCTCTTCCTGGCTGTGGGAGTACACCAGAATATCATCAATAAAGATTATCACGAATAAATCTAGATATGGCCTGAACACTCGGTTCATCAACTCCATAAATGCTGCTAGGGCATTGGACAACCCAAATGGCATGACTAAAAACTCGTAGTGCCCATACCGGGTGCGGAATGCTGTCTTAGGGACATCAGACGCCCTAATCTTCAGCTGATGGTAGCCAGACCTCAAGTCTATCTTTGAAAACACCTTTGCTCCTTGAAGCTGGTCAAACAAATCATCAATCCTCGGAAGTGGATACTTGTTCTTCATCGTCACTTTGTTCAATTGTCGGTAATCAATACACATCCGCATCGAACCATCCTTCTTCTTCACAAATAACACCGGCGCACCCCAAGGAGAAATACTAGGCCTGATAAAACCCTTCTCTAGTAAATCCTGCAGCTGGTCCTTTAACTCCTTCAACTCTGGCGGGGCCATGCGATGCAATGGAATAGAAATGGGCTACGTGCCCGGAGCTAGATCAATACAGAAATCAATATCCCTATCGGGCGGCATGCCCGGCAGGTCTGAAAGGAAAACCTTAGGGAATTCCCGAACAACAGGAACAGAGTCAATAGAACGAACCTCTACGCTGGAGTTGCGAACATACGCCAGATAAGCTAAACACCCCTTCTCGACCATGCGTCAAGCTTTAACATATGAAATAACACTGCGGGTGGCATGACCCGAGGTCCCTCTCCACTCTAGTCGGGGCAATTTTGGCAAGGCCAAGGTCACAGTTTTGGTGTGACAATCTAAGATAGCATTATACGGGGACAACCAATACATCCCCAATATAACGTTGAAATCCACCATATCTAAAATCAGTAAATCAACACGGGTCTCAAGACCCTCAAACACAACTTGACAGGAACGATGCACCCAATCGACTACTATGGAGTCGCCCACCGGTATAGATACATAAACAGGAATGTCCAAAGCATAACTAGATATAGCCAGGCAGGGTGCAAAATAGGACGAAACATATGAATATGTAGACCTAGGGTCGAATAACACTGACACATCTCTATCACAAACCAGAAAAGTACATGTAATAACGACATATGACGACTCGACCTTTGGTCTGGCTGGCAAGGCATAGAATCGGGGCTCAGCCCCACTCCCCTGAACCATGTCTCTGGGATGATCGGCTAGAGGCTGGCCCCTACCGCTGGCGGCCCGACCTCCACCTCTGGTATGGTTCAAATTATTTTAATTAATACCAAACCAAACCTATTCGGCTTTTTAAATCAATTTGATGTGATTTTTCGGTTCGATTTGTACACTTAAGATGTATGCAAACTTAGTTCATGATTTCTTTCCCTGTATCGTGCAGACTGATGGTTATTAGGCAAATTCAGTTTACTAAAAAACTGATGTTTGTGGGGAATATTAATTTCTCACAACGGGCAATAAATGGTTCATTTATTTCCATACCTCCTCCAAGATTTTAGTTTGTGATGATTATTTTCTTAATAAGGTAATTGTTGTTGGCAATCTGTATTTGAAATCAAAAAATCAAAGAAGTAAAGAAATGTTAGTTTAATAACATAAGATATATAAATAATTTCCGAACCCACAAGTTGCTTGTGTGTCCTTAATGAATTTAATCCCCTCATTGTTACTCAAGATTAAGGATTACTTCCTCTCATGATAGAACAAAAAAATTATTCCGTAATACTGGCAATCGGAAATTAAAGATCTTCGGCGACTCAACAAACAGAGCAAATCACACTTGACACTAATATTTATTTGAAAAATAATGCAACAATATAGAAAAGAGGGGAGAACTTTTCAGATTTTTTTATATCTAAAAAATGAATCCAAATCTCTAAATTTATAGGCAATGAAAGGGTAAGAGGAAGAGTTACAATCCAAGATGTGCCTCTTCCATTTTCCATTCACACCCTTTAGAAAAAATTCCAACAATCCCCCACATGAACGGGGAATGACCATATTTAAAAAAACATGCATAAAAATCGTGTAATTCGCAAGTAAGGATTAATAGCTTCTGGATAAGTAGGTTTCCCTTTGAACTTCCATAGTGAACTTATGTCGGATATACTCGGTCAGTCGGTAGACTTGATATCTTTGAACCGTCGAACTTTGGTGTATACCTTGATAGCCATAAGTCAAACAATCAACCCTTAATCGTCTTTAGTTCTTATTGTTGTGTTCGTTTCAGCCATGAACACCGCCTGATTTCGTAAGTGCATAGAGAATTGGCCTTACAGAACTCTCCTTGAAGCGACTAACACTTCACACTTACATAGATGATTCCTAAATGTGTTATCCTGTAGATACACTATTTGATATACCCCTGTATCAAACTTAGAAACCATTAAAAAGACTTAGCGCTTTATCCTTGGTACTGATCATTGTCTCATCACGAGAATGGGCCAAAAAAAATTTTTATTTAATAATGTTGAACTGTCATTAATGACTTTGTTTGAGCTCCTTGATCCTAGATCTTAGGATCTCCAATCTTCTAGGTAGAGTTACCGCTACAATAACTTGTCCTCGGCCAAAGTCCAATTCTCCTTGATGATATTTCAATTACCTCTCTAGTTAGGCCTTTTGTAAATGGATCCAACACATTATCACTTGACTTCACATAGTCAATTATGATAATTCCCCTAGAGAGTAGTTGCCTAACGGTTTTATATCTTCATCATTTTTTGACAAGATTTTTCGTTATACATAATGCTCCTAGCCCTTCCTATTGACCATCGCAATGTCTTGAAGAAATTTCTTGAAGGAGCTCCGGAATATATCGGGCTAAGATATAATTTTCCGAAGAAATTCCGGAGCCATTCAACTTTTTCACTGGCCTTGTCTAAGTCTAGAAACTCAGCCTCCATTATAGAACAGCAATGCACGTTTGTTTGGACGGTTTCCAAGATACTGTTCCTCCACTGATATATCCACTTGTGGATTTATTTTAGGTTGATTCGGTGATCCAATTTACATCATTATACCCCTCAATAACTCCATGATACTTATTATAGTGCAATGCAGAGTCAAAAATATATTTCTAATATCCCAAAACTCATTTTATTATCATGACAATTCAATGCGAACTTCCTTTTGTCGTAGACTGATTAATACATCTCGACTTTCTATTGTGTATTAGATTATTGACTATACTTAATGTAGACAATAGCGGGAATGATTGCATCAGTTATGGCTACAACCTTCTAATATATAATACATTTCGCAATCACTCTACCATTTTCAAGTATTTGTATGCTATTTTATTCATACGTCTATATGATATGCAAATATAGCACCTTCATTCATGAAACAAATCCAACTTGTGATAGACTTTGGTCATATTCATCGGTTGATTCACCTCATTATAGAGCAACGTATTAATACATTTGTTCATGAATGGTCATGTTTATACAAAACATACAAACACACCTTCATTAAAAGTCACAGCCTTTCAGGTGACACCCTTATATAAAAGAGATAAACATTATAAATATTCAAGAAAGATCAAATTATTTCTGGAAAGGCAAATAAATAACTTTCGAATTCGTAGTTTGATCACTAGTTATCACTAAAACTGAACAAGTAGTGAATTCACCGACTATCATATCAATATCCACTAAGGATTAATGGGGTTCAAAATTATATCATTTAAACATTACGTATAACATTGACTTTTGTCTTGCATAAGTTAAGAGCAGGAACTGTTGTTTGTGTCATGACAGAACCAGAGTTTGACAAAGCAGAAATGTTCCTTGCCAAGTTGTAATACCTTCTTCCGTAAAGTAAAAATTACTTTGCTTTGATTTACTAGAAATGTTCCTTGTCAATGGTCTCACAGTTCCTTTTCAATTTAAAAACCACAATTAGAAGATGCAAATTAAATTCTATAAGCTTGTTGGTAATCTATGTTCGAAATCAGAAAATCAGAGAAGTAAAAAAAATTTAGTTCAATAAAAAAACATAAATAATTTCCGAGCCCACAAGTTATTTGTGTGTCATTAAGAAATTAAATTGAATCCTCTCATTGTTGCCAAAGATTATGGATTACTTCCTTCTAGGATAGAACGAAAAAACTATTTTGTAATACTGTCAATCGAAGTTACAGAACTTCGGCGAACTCAACAAACGGAGAAAATCACACTTAACACATATGTTTATTTGAAAAAATAATACTACAACAATATAGAAAATATGGGAGAAGTTTTCAGTTTTTTTATATCTAAAAAATGAGGCAAAGCCTCTAAATTTTTAGGCAATATTTACAATATTTGCAATATTCGTACAGAAGGGAGGTTCTCCATTGTGTGTCCAGGTTTCTTGCAATATTTGCAAGAAACAGAGTTGAGTTTCCTGGAGTCAAAGTTGATCCTTTGATTGAAATTTCTATTTGGTGTGGTTGAGGATACAAAGAAAGAGGTAGATTCATTAGAAAAATTTGGAACTGAAGCTTGATTTTCTCTCTGGCTCTCATCTTGTTGCAATAGAGAGTAAGCTTTACTTATTGGAGGTAAGGGGTTCATAAGCATAGTAGCACTCTTGACATTTGAATAGGAGTCATTTAGCCCATTTAGAAATTGAAATAATTGTTGATCTTCTATAAACTTTGGAATAGCTCTACAAGAGCATATAGGGCCTACATATGAGGAATTTAACTCATCCCAAAGGCTCTTAAATTTGGTGAAATAGGTTGCAATGTCAGATGACCCTTGGACAGTTGAACTGATTTCTATCTGAATTTAAAGATATTTAGACCCATTGGACTACCCAAACCTTTCAGTAATATCAGTCCAGATCTCCTTTGCAGTCCTAAAACACATCACACTTGTGGCTATGTCTCTGGAAACATAGTTGATAATCCAAGACTTTACCATGTTATTACATCTCCCTCAGTAGAAATAAAAGGGAGAGTTGACAGGAGGTTTGACAATTCTTCCATCTAACAAGCCTAATTTATTTTTAGCAGAAAGAGAAGTAAGCATGCTACTTCTCCACAATAAGGAATTACAACAATAATATTTTCTAATAATAGCAATTGTCCTTCTATTGTCCTTTTTTCTAGTAATAAATTACTATTTTTATGTTATCGATTCAATTGACTGAATAAATAATAGATTATCGGACTGAGGAAAAAAAATTAGAACAGAATTGGGAAAATCGCTACACTTCCAAATACACATGAACCATAATAAAGAGAAAATAACTTTTGGTACTAAATATACATTATTACCTGAAGATTATTGAAGCTGATACACGAATTTTATGTACTTCTTGAGATTTGAATCTCAATTCTTCTAGCTAGAGAAACAGATTAGGAAAAATAAAAGAATCTGAAGTTAGAAATTTGGAGTTCGTCGCCTATTGATGAAAATAGACGGAATGGAATGGGGAATTATAAGGGGGGAGGAGGGGGGCAATACTAAAACTTATTGAGGGAATAATTAAAATCTTAAGTTATTAAATTTTAATTCTCCATCAAAATTTTAAGCTGATGATGGACTAACTATCTTTCACTGTTATGATGAATCTCAACGAGCTATGGTGACTCCATTGGAGTCGGCCCTCAGAAGCTTCAAGATGAAGAAGAGAGAGAAACAGAGAAATGAAATTTGGGAAAATATCTGTATATCCTTTATTTCTCCACTTGTTTATGTATTTTTATTTACAAATAAAAAGTATGTAAAAATGAAAGAAGCAAATACTACACTTAAAATGAAAGAATAAGGAATAAAAATATTGGGCCGGGTCACAATGTTGGGCCAACTGTGTGTGTAGTAGACTGGGCTCTAACACCCGTTCCCAAGCTTGAGGGTGATGAAACACCAAGCTTGCCAAGAATACCATAATGCAGATGGCTGGGCAATGCTTTAGTCATAATATCTGCCAGTTGTACTGAAGAAGATACAACGTGCAAAGTGAGAAGACCAACAGTGATGCACTCTCTAACATAATGGCAATCAATCTCTATGTATTTGGTGCGCTCATGAAAAACAGTGTTCTTGGCTATATGGAGGGCATCTTGACTGTCACAATAGACAGGAACAAGATACAAAATGGCCAAACCAAGGTCACCCAAAAGCCTGACCAATCAAGCAATCTCTGTTGCTAGCTTCCTCAATGCTCTATATTCAGCCTCAGCTGAAGACAAGGAGATGGTAGGATGTTTATTACTATTCCAGGACATAGGACTACTACCAAGAGATATGTAAAACCCACTCATAGACTTGCGAGAGATGGCACAAGATCCCCAATCAAAGTGAGAAAATCCCGCAAGAGACAAATCAGCAGAACTAGAGAGCAGTATACCTTAAGTAGGATCATTCAGAAGGTATCTTAGAACATGAATAGCTGCCATCATATGGGGAACCTGGGGCTTCTGGAGGAAATGGCTTAAGTGTTGAATAGAGAAGGAAATATCAGGTTTTGTATGTTGGAGGAAATTCAATTTCCCAATTAATTTTCTGTATACACTAGGATCAGAAACAGGAGCACCTATGTCCACAGTAAGCGTAAGAGAAGAATCCAAAGGAGTGGAGACAGGAGAGAAGTGATGGCAGTTGAATTCCTGAAGAAGATCAGTGGTGTATTGTTGTTGATTCATTAAGTATCATTGGGGATGCTGAGAAATTTCCAAACCTAGGAAGTAGTGTACCAAACCTAGATCATTGATTTTAAATTGAGAATCCAAGAACTGTTTTAAAGATTCAAGTTAAGAAATGTCATCACCAGCAACAATATGTCATCAACATAGATTGCCAATACCACTAGAGAATCAAAAGAAGACTTTGTGAATAGGGAATAATTACTGAGACTAGAAATGTAGCCTCTGGAATGCAGTGCTTCAGATAATTTAGAAAAGCATTGTCTAGAAGCATGCCTGAGGCCATATAAACACTTCTTGCGTCTACAAACCAAAGGAGGAGCTGCAGTAGTAGAGTATGTAAACTTGAGATGCAGAAGTAGAGTAGATTTGAATTTATCCCTTACAAATTTGGGAGAAGTTGCAAAGCATAAACAATCAAAGTACTTTAAATGAGAGTAAGAAGGTGGATTTCCGTGCAGTTTTTCATAAGGAGAATTGTTGTTTAAGATAGTTAGAGGCATTCGATTGATCAGGTAGGTAGTAGTTAATACACAATCACCCTAGAATTTAGGAGGAAGTTTAGATTGAAAATGGAGAGCTCTAGAAATTTCCAATAGATGTTTATATTTTCTTTGCACAACACCATTTTGTTGTGGAGTATGTGGAATAGTAGTTTGATGTAGAATACCTTGGTTGCTAAAGAAAGCAACAGCCTCAGAACTGCTACCAAGTTCATAAGCATTGTCAGATCTAAAAGTTTGGGCTGAGGATTGGAAATGTGTCTTGACCACAGAGGTGAAAGCCTTTATCACAGAAAGAGCATTACCTTTACAAGATAAAAGATGCGTCCAGGTAGCTCTACTATAGTCATCAACTAAATTTAAGAAGTATCTAAATCCATTATATGTCCTAGTATTATAGGGTCCCCAAACATCAATGTGAACCAGTTGAAAAGGAGAAGTGGAATGAATGTGGCTGTCATAAAAAAGTAATCTTTGTTGTCTAGCCATTGAAAAATTAAATCATATGAAAGACTGTTTTGAAAAAACTTTATCAGACAATAATGGAATAGAAGTCATCTATGAAAAGGCATATGCTCTAATCTTTGGTGCCAAAACAAATCTATTTTATTTACAGTAGATGTCTGATTACACGGCAGATTATTTACAGGAAATGAAAGAAAATCAGACTTATTGCAAGAAATAGAATTTGAAAGAACAGAAGAAAAATGTTGAGATGGAAACAATTCAGCATCACGATATAGATAGGTATAGTCTTCCAGCAGCTTTACCACTTGCCAGTGGCCTCTTCAGAGAAGGGCCATGTAAAGAACAATTAAATTTGGTAAGAATAGCTATACAATTCAGCTGGGATATTAGTTGATGTATAGAAATTAGATTAAAATGAAAGGAAGGCACAAGAAAGACATTGAGTAAAGTGATGTCATGCCTGAGATATAAAGAACCAATTGACAACACTTTAACTTTATATCCATTAGGTAGAGTGACAAGAAATGGTTTAGGTAAAGGTATAAGGTTGTGAAGTAAGTATTTGTGTGGAGTCATATGATTTGTAGCCTCTGAGTCTAATATCCAATGATTTACACCTAATTGAGAAGATGCACATACATGAAAATCAGTAGATTCTGCAGCATAGGCAGTGAACAAACCTACAAAGTTTGCAAATCCAAATTCCTCACCATGAAGATTGTCAGAACCAACACTAGGAGACACATGGACTTATTGGAATAAAGTCATCAGGTGATGATACTATTCCTTGGTGAAACTATGAGCAAATTTTTCAGTAGATATTTGAGGAGAGACTGTAGGATGATTGATTTGAATATCAGGCTGGACACATGAGGCTGATTTTTTGCCTTTGGTAAACATTTCTCCATTGTGTGCCCAGGTTTCTTGCAATATTTGCAAGAAACAGAGTTGGGTTTCCTGGAGTCAAAGTTGATCCTTTGATTGAAATTTCTATTTGGTGTGGTTGAGGATACAAAGAAAGAGGCAGATTCATTAGAAAATTTTGGAACTGAAGCTTGAGTTTCTCTTTGTATCTCATCTTGTTGCAATAGAGAGTAAGCTTTACTTATTGGAGGTAAGGGATTCATAATCATATAGTAGCACTCTTCACATTTAAATAGGAGTTATTTAGCCCATTTAGAAATTGAAATAATTATTGAACTTCTATAAACTTGGGAAGAGCTCTACAAGAGCATATAGGGCCTACATATGAGGAATTTAACTCATTCCAAAGGCTCTTAAATTTGGTGAAATAGGTGGCAATGTCAGATGACCCTTGGACAGTTGAACGGATTTCTATCTAAATTTAAAGATATTTAGACCCATTGGACTACCCAAACCTTTCATTAATATCAGTCCAAACCTCCTTTCCAGTCCTAAAACACATCACACTCGTGGCTATGTCTCTGGAAACATAGTTGATAATCCAAGACTTTACCATGTCATTACATCTCTCTCAATAGAAATAAAAGGCAGAGTTGACAGGAGGTTGGGCAATTCTTCCATCTAACAAGCCTAATTTAGATAATTATTTTAAAGAAGAATTATTTATACCCTTAAAGCTGAAGTGGCATCGTGCGTGTATTTAATTATTTCACTCTCCTTGGGAGAGTGAGACGTAAGAGAAAATAATTATTTTTTTTTTGTGCTTTTTTACCATTTTTTCTTACTTTTTTCCCTTTCCCTTCTCCTTTCCCTTTTTCTTTTACTTCTTTTTTCATTTCTTCTCTAATCCGGCGGATATTCATTCACCGACGACTTGGTCTAATCGTTTTTCTTCCATTTATTTTGTTTTTCATTTTCCTCTTTTTTATCATTTTCGCACACAAATTAAACTTTCAAAAAGATTTTAATAATAGTTCAAATCCTATATATGGTTTGTTTCAGTTGAACCGACCACCACCTGTTTAAACCTCTTCAAGGTAACGGATTAATCTTAACACAGTATATTCGAGACAAATTATAATATAAATACAAAAAACATTTAGTAAAATTTAAATAAGTATAATTAGATCTGAATCCAATTAAAATCCACGATACAAATTGTAATATCAATATAAAAATTTATTAATATTGAAGTAAGTATAATTAGATCCGAATCCAATTAATATACAATAAGTTCAGTTTTAAGAACCATAAGGTCGACCCCATGACCGATACCCGGATTCCCAACTACAAATTATATCTTTGCGGGGTTTTAATTACCCCTCTAAACTATTTTAAAGTAGAATTATTTGCACCTTTAAAACTGAAGTGACAACGTGCGTGTATTTAATTTCACTCTCCTTGGGAGAGTGAGAAGCAAGAGAAAACAATTTTTTGATTTTTCTTTGTGCTGTTTTACCATTTTTTCTTTCTTTTCCCTTTCCCTTCTCCTTTTCCTTTTTCTTTTTCTTTTTCTTTTACTTCTTTTTTCGTTTCTTCTCTAATTCCGACGTATATTCATTCATCGACGACTTTGTCTAATTGTTTTTCTTCCATTTATTCTCTTTTTCATTTTCCTCTTTTTTGTCATTTTCACACACAAATTAAACTCTCAAAAAGATTTATTCATAAGCAAAGCAAAATACACTCAAATTTTGGGCAAAAAGTCAAAACAAACACATATCGGGATAAAATGTGTCGCAGGGAAAAATAATTCTCCGAAAAAAATGGTGTCCTTGAAATTCTGATGACCACCATTTTATGCCACCGATGACTAAAACAAAAATAAAGAGAATAAAATAACCAAAAAAATGAGAATAATAAGAAATTAAAAAAAAAGATAAGAAAAAGAATAAAGAATAAGAAAAGTACTAAATATACATGTGACAACGCGTGTAATTCACCAATTGCCAAGAGTTTGGTTGTCTAGTTTTAGGGTGGTATTTATTCCATTTACAAAAAGTTTAGGGGGGTAATAAGTTTTCGCAATGATAAAATATATAGTTGAAAATCCGAGTATAGGTGAGAGGTGTACTTATGCATTTTCCCAAGTTAAAATCTTAAACTTGCCTATGGTTATATATACTATTTTTTCCTAACCTGCAAAAGTTTTATTTTTTTTCTCCTAAACCCTAAAATAGACGTAGCACGTGCATGGCGTGTTGCATGTCAGTTTAATAACTCCACGATTACATCTTTCTGTTTGTCTAAAAATTGTCTCTTGAAAAAAGTTCCGTTTCAGATTGAATCAAAAGTCAAAGCCCTTCGAGAGAATTAAGGAATGAAAAATGTCAAAAAATTATCCTAGTTTACAACTCTTTTTTTTTCTTTTTTTTTTTTGTAATGCTAACAACTCCTAGTTTACAACTCTCAAATCAAATTCCATGATTATAAATACCCCATCCTTTGTCTCATACTTTTTTTCATATCATATACCTCTCCTTTCATATCGCTAAGTTTTAGACATTCTTATTCGGAATTTCTTTATTTATACTGAACCGTTTGCAGAATCAAATATTATATTATTCAACAAAATCCATTATTTTGTAACTTAGTTTATAATTCTTGATTGGTTATTGCTTGTTGCAAAATCAATATGAGACCTCAAAGAAGCCCTAGAATTCTTTTAGCAATAGTAGTTATTGTTTCAAGCATCACAAGATATGAAGCCACTAGAGTTCTTCTTGATGATCAACAAGGAGGAGGGCAAATTTGGAAGAGAAATGTACATATGTTGTTGTTACCATCACTGCAATGGCGTCCAATCGCGCCACCGACACCCAATCGCGGCACCAACAAAATAACGCCAAGGATGATCGGTAAAATGAACTTTGCCGGCAAGAAAACGATTGCTCCTCCTCCTCCTCCTTCTCCTAGTAAAGTCGAGGGGTATGAAATTAAAGCATGAGTCTGAAGTTGGAGTGTTTTTAAATAGGAAATAAGTTTAACAGTTGAGCACCAATTATATTACAAACGTTAACTGAGATGAGTTACTATTTATAGGATTTAATTTATACATATATATCGATAGTATAAGTGTAATTTTTACGCTTAAGATGTTATAGTAACAAATTACGTATCTTTCCTCAACAAAAAAATTTACTTATCTTATTTTCATGTTACTAATTCCCATTTATTATGTAAAAAAAAGTTAGGGAAGTTACATATACTTTATCGAGTGCTCTGATAGTGGATAGAATTAACTTTTTTGTTACCCGATATTTGTGCTAGTGCAAAATAAAATGTACTCAATGGAATAGTCAAGGAGCATACAAATTGAGATGAACGCTATCGGAAAAAAGAAATATATCCAAGACTTAACTAACAATATTGCACAATATAGGATTTTCGTATCATTGTTTTATTCATTTTTAAACATTTTGGATTCACAAAAGAAACATATGCAGAGAAATGAGAAAGGCCAATAAATTAATTGTTCATAGCGCACTTGCCATGCATGCAGTAATCAGTGGAGTAATTAATATTTTCATCTTAAAATTAGTTATTTATTTATTGCAATCGTTATTTATGATTGTGTACGATGGAAGGTCGGACAAATCCGAAATCTCTACATAAGTGAATATTATTTGGAGAGGCACACATATGAGGCTAATCCCATTAACCAGAAATTT